>PVJI01006529.1:0-85659 GCA_004026765.1 Micronycteris hirsuta | reverse complement strand
GGGAAGGGGAAGGGGAGAAGGGGGACAAGGATATTCAGGAACTGCAATGAAGGACACATGGACAAAACCAAGGGGGAGGGGGGAAGCAAGGGAGGGAGGTGGGTTTGACTGGGGTGGGGTGGGGGGAGGGTAAATGCAGACAACTGTAATTGAACAACAATAAAATAATTAAAAAAAAATAAATCGTAAAAAAAAAAATATTTTGTAAAACTGGAACAGTAAGTGTGATAAGTTATTCATTTTGCAGTTTGTGTCATTTTATCTAGAGGTACTTTTATATGATATGCAAAGAATATAAAATTATCGTGATAGACTATAGGGTAGGAACAGAAATTTTTATGCTGCACAACTCTGCGAGAGAATCTGAACTAACATATACATGGATCCTTGGGTATACACATTTGTAAATACTCATTACTTAAAATTTGTGCATTTCACTCAGTAAATGTCATCTCAAAAAGAAAAGCAAATATTAAACTGTAGTTAATATGCATAGCTGAAGTATTTAGAGTTGAAGTGTAGTGATATCAATAATTTACTTATAGATACATAAATAGACAAGACATTAATAGATAGATAAGTATATGAATTGATAAACAATTACATCATAAAAGATACAGCAAAATATTAACAAGTATATAATCCAGGTGGTAGGTATATGGGTGTTCATGGCACATTCTTTCAACGCTTCCATATGGCGTAAACTTTTCATAATAAAATGTCAGAGGAAAGAATACATGTATTGTGACACATGAAAATTGGCCATACCGAAGTAACAGTTCATTTCTATGACTTTACTGGTCCAAACTTCAAACAAGTATGTCATTAAGTTATATGACTGGTATCTGGAGGGTCAATCATTGGCAAAATAATTATTTAAACTAAATACTTACATTGTGACTATGACAAAATCCAATTCCATTAATAATCTGAAACAAATACTTTTGAACTACTTGGTAGTCTAGTCCGTTTGGAAAGAGTTCCAAGTCATCAAGAATGGTGTGGTCAACAAACTCAAAGACGAGATACCATCGTTTTTTTTTCTTACACACTTCCAAAAGATTCACCAGATTTTCATGCCTCAGTTGCTGTTATTAAAAAAATGCAAAATAGTTTTTATAAGATCAAATGATTAGCAATTAGTCACAATCTAAAATAGATCTCAGTATAAATTATAAACATACAGTCTGTTTTTAAAATTACAGTTAAAAGACCACATTGATCTGTCATCCTCTCAGAGAGTACAATAAAGCCAATGAGAAGAAGAAATATAGTTCCATCTTTGATAAAACTATGGGATCTATGACCCTACCCACAACAAATGAGGTGAAGCTGCCAATGTAGTCAAGGTTTAGGAAGATACCAAGAGACCATCTGTGGCCAAAAAGCTGGCAGAGCAGAGTTCTCCAAAGTTGGTGGCATACACTGAAAAGGAAAAACAAAACAAAACAAAAAAAGCCAAACTTCCAGAAAATAAACTTTCCAGAAAATAAAACTAACTTATGCTGACTGCAATCAGGCTACATGTGACCTGAGTGGGAGAGGAAGGCTAAGACAGCAGTGGTTGGAGAAGTCATGGGGCAGGGGGTGCTTCTGGGGTTATTTTAGTGTTCTCTTTCTTAGTTTAGATTGTGGTTACATGGAGTCGTTCAGTTTTTGTAAAATCTATAGGTATATTTTTATGATATGTATACTTTTCTATATGTATATGTCAATAAAAAGTTGGGGGAAAAAAAGATCCAGCCCTGGCTGGAGCGGCTCAGTGGATTGAGCATGGGCCTGCAAACCAAAGGGTTACCGGTTTGATTCCTGGTTGGGGCACATGCCTGTGTTGCAGGCCTAGTCCCCAGTTGGGCGCACGTGAGAACAACCACACATTGATGTTTATCTCCCTCTCTTTCTCCTTCCCTTCCCCTCTCTCTAAACATAAATAAATAAATAAAATCTTAAAAAGAAAATCAAGACATTAAAAAAACAGATTTACAAAAGAGCAGCCACTAGACTGACAGCTGACTTCTCAAGAGCCACAATGGAAGCCAGAAGACAAAACAATGTCATTTTCATTTTGTTAAAAGAAAATAATTGCCAACTTAAAATTCCATATCCAGCAAAAATATCCTTCATAAATAATAACAAAATAAAGACATTTTTATGTAAATTAAAATTGGAATGTTTTACCTACAGTAGATCATCACAAAAGGATATTTTTAACAAGGGGAGAGATCACAGATAAATAATCTTAGATGAAGAAAAGAAGGAAGAACAAAGAAAGCAGTAAAAATAAACCTAAACAAACACTTAACAATACTTATGTCTTCTGGTGTTTAAAAATATATATCAGGGTTAATATATGACAATATTAGCATAAAATGTACAAGAGAATAGCCAGAGATAAGTATTACAAGGTTTAGAAGAAGGATAAAAGTACTGGATACTGTTAAACTTTAATAAATGTCTAGGTTAACCGCAAAAAGATAGAAAACTATATAATTTTCTAATTATTTGAGGGAAATAAATGATAAGTATAATCAATCCAAAGACAGGAAGAAAAAAAGAATATAGAACCAGTAAGACAAATAGTATATATTAATTTGGGTAGATTTATACCCAAATATATCAGAAACTGTATTACAGGTAGACAGACTAACTATTCCAATTAAAATGTAAAGATTGTCAAACAGGATAAAAATCAAAATGTAACTATATATTCACAAGAGACACATCTAAACAAGGACTGAGAAAAACTATAAGTAAAAAAATGGAAAAAGATACACTATACAAACACTAACCAAAATTAAACTAGGGTAGCCTTATTAGTTTCAGACAAAAAAAGACTTTTAAGGAAAAAACACTACTATAATAAAGTTATTCCATGAAAATAAAAGATTTGATTCAACATGAACATATAATAATTCTAAATATAGTATTTTACACTAATACTATGGCCTGTTTATAAAGTTAAACCTTAACTGAATTACAATGAAAAAAGGAGAAATCAATAATCACAGAGGAAGATTTTAACCTATTTCTTCTCAGTATTGGATAGAACAAGCACACACACAAAGAAGTTAGTGGGAATTTAGAAGATTTAATCAATGCAAGTACTAAAGCTACCTTAATGAAATACTTTTCAAGCACATGAGGAATTATTTTTGTTTCCCATATTCAGAACCAAAAAGCATGGATCAAGAAATTTCAAAGGAATAAAATCTTACATAGTATATACTCAGATCACAGAACAATTGTGTCACAAGTAAAAAACCAGAGCAGGAAAACCTAGAAAACTTCCACATGTTTGGAAATTAAAGGAAATAAGAAAATATTTTAAACTGCCAATCAAAATTTCTGCGATACATGCCAAACTGTTCTGAGAGGGAAATTTATAGCCTTAAATGCATAAATGAGAGGAGGGGAGCTGGAAATATAAGAAACAAGCATCTATCTCAACAGGTTTGGAAAAAGAACTACAAAATAAACCCACCCAAAATAAGTAGAAGGAATGAAAAGCTAAAGAACAAAAACATGAATAGAGAAGAAATACATAATAGAGAAGGTCAACAAAGCTAAACATTGGTTCTTTCTAAAGATAAATAAAATTGATAAACTTCTCATGAGACAGATTAAAAAGAGAGAGAGAGAGTCAACATAGACTGCTTGAGACTGCTATCCTTAGACAGGTCTGCTTGCAAAGTGAGCCCTTGGCCGGTACCTAGGAACTTGGATTTCAGGAGGGTTGCCTTCTCCATAATTGATAAAAATGGCTCAATGTGCAAACAATATTGTTTATACTGAATACCTGCATTCCTTCTGGAAGTCTGGAATTTTGGTACGAGCCAGGCAGAGGTGCCTATGTGACCAGCCACCAGTAAAAATCCTGCACACTGAGTCACTAGTGAATTTCCTTGGTAAACAATATTTCACATGTGATATCATAACTCCTTGCTGGGGAAATAAGTGCACCCTGCATGACTCCACTAGAAGAGGATTTCTGGAAGCCTATAACAGGTCTACCTCTGGAATTCACTCCATGTGCCTTCTTCATTTCCTGATGTTGCTTTCCATCCTTTGACTGTGGTAAGTCTTAGCCATGGGCACAGCGGTTGCTGAGTGCTGCGAGTCCTCCCAGTGAACCACTGAGCCTCCTCGCATGGTCTTTGAAACTCCCAATACAGATGATAACTAGCTAGCTCTATCTAGCTAGGTAGGTAGGTAGGTCGGTCGATAGATATTGAGAAAAGCAACAAAAATTTTAAAATTGTGTTTATATTCATGATATAAATGAATATTCATATATAATCATTTTATTTATTGTCACAAAAGAAGTTTATACTTTAAACAGGATTTTCCCCAAAATGTAATCTTGATCAAGACACTAATTTTTTAAGCAAAATATATGTATTTACTCACCTTTAGTAACTTGATTTCTCGCATAGCAATTTTTTTAACCATTTTGTCATCGTCACTTTCTAAGAACTTCTTGATGGCTACAATCCTCCCACTATCTTTATTCCTGCACTTCATCACCATTCCATAACTCCCTTCTCCAACCAATCCTAGGTTTTCATATTTTTCCATTTTGATTCAAAACCAGGAGGTTTTTTCTTGCTGTAAAAACCAAAACACAGAGCTTAATAATGTTGAGTATGTTGATTTTCCCCACCGTCTCAGCAAATCAGTTCTTTCCCACTTGTTTTCCACACTAGAGCCGTCACTGCGCTGATGGCTCTCCTTTGCTGTCTCACACTTTCTTATGCTTTCCAATTCTAAGTTATGCTTTCAAAATATTCATATTCATTTCATAATAGACAACACAAATGTAATGGAAGCCATTAACTTTAAATCTAAATGACTAAATATCATGTTAATGAAATTCAATATATTTTTTAATTCAGATAAAGGAATACTTGAACTATATAGTACAAAACAATTATAGCTCACTTTACAAAAACACAATTTCTTTTCACTCAAAGGTAAAAAAAGCACAGGTGAATTTGGTTTTGTGAAGATCATGTTTAATTTTCCTTTTACATCAGGATTTAAAGATCAAAGTTGAAAATTTCTATACACTCTCTACTGAACTGGGAAAAATATCTGTTCACAAAATGACCACTTACCAAGTAAACACTAAGACTCTATAATAAACCTTTTTTCTTTACTTTTCTTACTATAGCAATTAAATTCCTATATTGAACTCACAAAAAAACAGCAATGAATTACAGTAGATAGGAAGATTTTTAAAAATTAAATAGTAGTAGTACCAAATACAGCATTTCAAAAACCCTTTTAATGATTAGTCACTATGGGAACGATCATTTGAATTTTGTGTTTAAAATTCTTTTGTATTCCCGCCCTGGCGGGTGTAGCTCAGTGGACTGAGCACAGGGCTGCAAACCAAAGAGTCACTGGTTCGATTCCCAGTCAGGTCACATGCCTGGGTTGCAGGCCAGGTCCCCAGTGGGGACCACGTGAGAGGCAACCACACATTGATGTTTCTCTCCCTCTCTTTCTCACTCCCTTCCCTTCTGTTTAAAAATAAATAAATAAATAAAATCTTTTTTAAAAAAATTCTTTCATATTCCCATTACATGTGATTTTCTGCCTAAAGACAATCATAATAAAATCTTTCTTATTTTACCCAGAAAAAAAATTCTTCGGTCCAAATACAGATAGATTTTAATTCATAAGTTTTTATTGCCATGAAATATAAAGGCTATTAAACTACAATTTCAAAGTTAAATTTATTTTTTAAATCTGGTGTTGCAATTAAATTCTAGAACCAAAAAGTAAAAAATATTGTTGTTAATCCCAATATGGTTCTAAAAGTTTGAGGCGCAAAAAATATCTTTAGGTAACTATGTATTCAAATGATGACTCATAGTTAAATTTTTAAAAATCTGACAATAGAAAAACACTCACTCATAAACCTTAGGGAAAAATATTCTAAACTATTACATTTTGTATTTATGGCAATCTAAGACTAATTTACCCAGATTGTGAATTGTGATGTTTTACTTGCTTCAGTTTTGGTACACTGATGACAAAGACAATAAAAATATCCTCTTCGTTCTAGCAAACTATGATAACCCAATGAATACATTTTTAGCATTATACATGTAATAGTTTAGAGTTTTTTAATATAGCTATACATGGAACCAGAGATTGATGAATGAGTGAGGGGGTGAATGAAAATAAATTTTAGTCAACACCAACTGAAATTATTTCACTTTTTTACTACTAGCTTTGATAATAGATTCTACTATAAACTCTTCACACAGCAGTGTCCCAACACTACTTTCCATACATTTGATGTTTTGACTTCCATTTAATGTCTATTAACTATTTTCAAATAAAATGTCTGTGTTTGAAAAAAGACTTCTCAATGTAATTTTATCTCTTCTTTCTGAAATTATTTTTCCTTCCAATAAGACAGCATGTTTTATCAAAGGCTAAACTTTAGGTTTATCACACCAAGGACAAACATAGATGGAGTCTATAACCTGTATCATTTAAAAACACTTTGCAACTGGAAAACACTTTGCAACTGGTAACATTTGAAAATGCAAAGTAAATGAAATTAAAATTATCTTAAGCACATCTAAGATGTTCTGAAGCATATCATAAGCTAACATTATATAAGTTGACTACTCCAAGTTTATTCTTGCAGCCAACTTCACACTGGGTCACAGCACACTGAACACACCTATTTTTCAACTGGCACTGCTGCAAATACCTCAAAAGTATCACGGCTTAAAAAGCCTCTTGTTTCCTGAAACAATTACTCTTGAACCGTAAGTTTTCATGCCTTCTACCTGAATGTAAGGGTAAATACAAACGAAGCCAGGCATTAGAAATGTGGTATTTCTAGATGCGTGTCACATAAGCATATGGTTCCAATACCAGCAATGTAGAATACCAACAATTTAATTTAGATTAAAATAATGCTATTTTTTTTATTTTGTTAAAGACATTAACATCTATTACACATGAAAGAGCGAGATAATATAAGACTTTAAAAGTATATACTTACTGTTTCTTTAATATCCTCTCACGTGGAAACACCCAAAGGTTTTCAACTTGGAAACAAATTTGAGCTGAAATTCATCTCGCTCGCAGGTATAAAGGATGCTGATTAACAAACTACCAATTTTAGTGCTGATGCGATTCCTTAAGCGGACACAGTCACGGGTTCCAGGTGAAGCAGGCAGGGAGGCAGATTGGCCTCCGCCCGCCCCAAGCTCTCACTCTGGAGGACCACGGGCCGCATGCTGTCGTCGTCAAGGCAACGACCTCACTCCGCAGCCATCCATAGGCACAAAGTCTCCAAAGAGAGATACGGCCCAGGTAAGAATGAGTCCACGGTAGGCACCGACACCTGTTAAAGCCAAGGCTTGTAGAGAAATTAGCTGGGGTGGGAGGGCACCTTCTCCTAGCTCAGAAGGTGCCCAGTGCCTGGATTCTGTGAACCCGCTCTGTTCCAGCTAGCCCTGGGCGAAGGCGTTGGCCACCCAGCTGCAAGGGGGTGGGCCCTTACCCTGCGCCAAGCATCCCTTGTTCTGATTGGCTGCGCCCTGTCGTCATGAGCTATGATTGGCTTAGCGCCAACCACCCTTCCCCTACACCTGGGCTCCGCCCGGGTTCTGTTCGCTGATGTGCCCGCGGCAGCTTCTGGACACAAGTACATTCTCAAGTAAGGAGATACCTTTCTGCCTTGGCCGGGAGACTTTTCGTTAATGAGGGAAAGGGACAATCATGGTGCTCACCGTGAGGGTAAAAGTGGTAGTGATTTGTAGGACTGGGAGAAAAATGGAAGAGGGAGACTATGCAAAGCGTGGCGAAGCGTTCCTCACAGCTTCCCAGAAGAGAGGGGAGTGGCCCCCGACGCCCTCACTCCGGAAGGTTCGGTGTGAGCATTGGGCCAGCCTGGGCCAGGTAGGGGATGAGGGTATCAGTCTAGGTGGTAATGATTAATAGGTGTGTCAAGTTTAAAGTAGGTGGGTGACGACAGAACTGACGTTAGGAGGGACACTGAGGATAACCTGGGCACTGCAGATGAGGGAAATGGAGATAACATGAATGAAATAAAAGGACTAGGAAGGCTGGAGACCTAGAAGAGATGAACAGTACTGGCCAATGGCAGCTAAATAGGGTGCAGTTGGGGGTTCCGATCTTTTAAGCACAGACCAACTCAATCTATATATAACCAAGTAGGACTGGTAGGTCAGAGTCATGCACATGATGAGGTCAAAGAAACAGAGTTTTCCTCATTTGCAAGGAATTTGGAGTTTAGGCCATTCCCCTGCAGTGAGAAGGCCCTCAGAACTGTTATTTTCACAATAAACCGGGAAAACTGAACATTTTATAATCATAGTTGGTCTCTATCTTAATCCAGTGAAGAGTACTCTGGATAGCAGATATTTATATAACCATAGTCAATACTAAGGTATTAATTCATTTTGTATACTAAGAAATAAACATTTGGTTTATAAATTAACCTTTTGTAAGTTTGGTTAGCATGAATTAATCTCCCAGTGCTTGATTCCCATGGTCAAACTGCTTAAAATCTAGTTCCTGAACCTGTAATACTGACCAGACCTGGGACCTGGATATGGAAAGAATATAACTCTTTGGAAGACGGTCCTGGTTCGATTCCCAGTCAGGGCACATGCCTGGGTTGCAGGCCAGGTCCCCATGAGGGCCATGTGAGAGGCAACCATACATTGCTGTTTCTCTCCCTCTCTGTCTCCCTCCCTTCTCCTCTCTCTAAAAATCAATAAATAAAATCTAAAAAAAAAAAAAAAAAAAAAGAATGTAACTCTTTGGTTGATCCAAGATATGTCTTAATACAGTAATTAGCTTTGTCCTTTGCTGTAACCAAGTTGAAGGGAGCCATGCCCAATTTTGTTACCTCTGTAGGATATAGGGGCAGACCCAGGCTCTGGGGACATGAAACTTGACAAAAATATTTTGCTTTTGCAACTTTACAAAAAGATTCAACAACATGACCATGTTTTTCCCTCCCCAGAGGACATTTTTCATTGTTTTTAAAGAGAGAGGGAGAGAAACATTGATGTGAAAGAGAAACATTGATTAGTCGCCTCCCTAATGCATCAGGACAGGGCTTGAGAAAATGATTTTAAAAAGAATTGAGTTTGAAAGCCAACTGTAAAGGAGACAGGGTATTCAAGAATTATACATCCTGGGTAAAGTCACAACATTTTTGCTAAAGAGGCATGATGTAAATACAGGAGTAGGTGTTTTGTTTTGTTTTTTTAACAGGGAAATCTTTGTAGGGAAAACAAATCTAAAGACTTTAAAGAGGTAAGAAAAGGAATAATTAATGAAAAACCAAGGACCGGTAGTGATGAGAAGGTAATAAAGTATAAAAAGGACTTAGCTTTGAAGAGGGTTAGAGAAAAGGGGTTTAACGAAAAACTGAGAAAGTGTTGGGCAGACACATCAGCTGGCCGAGATCTTCTCAGTAAAATAATTTTTGTATATAATGGTGAGGTTAAGTCTTAAGGATTAAAGGCAGAAATTCCTTGAAATAGGTAGTTATGAGAGAAGTCACTTTCATATCAAAGGAATTCAAAATAGTAAATGTGCCCACTTGAAACCAACTGGCTCTGTTTCATGGGACTTGGCATCTGCGAGGACAAGAATGGAGAAAATAGATAGTATATTAAGATACTTCTTAGAGAATTTGTAGCACAGATTAAACAAAGGAGATAAGTCAAGGGTGATGAAGAAAGCACCACTGCCCTGGCTGGGTAGCTCAGTTGGTTAGAGTACCATCCCAATATGCCAAGGTTGTGGGTTCAATCCCTGGTCAGGGCATGTACAAGAATCAACCAATGAATGCATAAACAAGTGGAAAAACAACCTGATGTTTCTCTCTCTTCAATCAATAAATAAAAAAAAATTAAAGCACCATTGAAATGGCTTGCCCTGAGTTCCAGCTAGATAGGAAGACAAATGATCACAGAAGTTAGCAAATAAACTGAAAATACAGAGTCACTGAGGGAGAGAAGGTCATCACAGGCATGAAGAATAAGTTTAAAAGGAGTGAAATAGGAGAAAAAGTCAAAGAAATTGTGAAATTAAGATCTTAGAAAAGGCACTATCTTCATCAACTGGATTCAGAGCTGTATCTCTGAGGGTTACTCAATAGAAGTTGGAACTAACATCAGGAGCAAAATTGGAACCTCCCCTTTGGACGTGGGAAAACAGTAAGAATGTGATATCATGTAATGCTGTGGTTAAAGACTTGTTACCTCCATAATCTCTGTGAAGCTACTGATAAAGGTTTCTTACCTACCAGATTTTTAAAGTGTAAGAAAACTCCTACCTTAGAATGGCAACAAAGTTCTCAGTAATCAAGGTTATTATTGACGTTGGCCACCAAAAGCTGTGTCGAGTCCTCCTGGTGGGTAGTTGTCAGGGTTTTGCATGAAAGCTCTAAATGACTCAACAACCAAATAACAACATGCTTCTCCTCCACTCCCACCCACCCTGCTGTAGTTTCTCAATTATCATTTTTGTGTGTTTGCTTAATAAAGTTGTAGCTGAAAAACATCTTAGAAATGCCACAAAATGATGATTAGTTCTCAGTTCTAAAGGTGGAATGTTTGGCTGTTCCTTTGGGTAGCTGAAGTTTAGTAAAAAATGCCATGGGAATTAAGTTTAAAGAAACTGTGAAGGTCACAAAGTGAAAAGTCATGAGCTTTTCATGAAAAAAGCATGGACAGCAGGGAAAGGTTGATAGAGACATTACAATATAATCTAAAAACCTAAAGAAAACTATGGGAGTATATGAAGTTGGCAACAAGAGAGAAAAGCTTGAGAGATGATAAAGAATTAAAGGTTATAAGAGACTAAGGATCATATGACCCATCAATTCCACTCCTAGGTGTATACTAAAGAAAATGAAAACTTAACATTCACACAAAAACTTGTACATGAATGTTCATAGCAGCATTGATCTTTATAATAGACAATAAGTGGAACTCAAAATGTCCATCAACTGATAAATGCGTAAGTTTTGGTATAGCCATGGAATGAAATACTACTCAGCCACAAAAAGGAATGAAGTACACTTATCCAAGCTACAACATGGATGAACCTTGAACAGTATGCTAAGTGAAAAAAGCCAGACATAAAAAGCCACATCTTATATGATTTCACCTGTAGAAAGTGTCCAGCACAGGTGAATCACAGAAATAAGTAGATTAGTGGTTACCAGGGACTGAGGGGAAGATGGGAATGAGGCATGACTACTAATGGGTACAGGGTTTCTTTTTAGAGTGATGAAATGTTCTGAAATTAGTGATAGTTACATAACTTTTTTAGTAAATATACTAAAAACCACTGAATTGTACACTTTAAAAGGGTGACTTTTATGTATGTGAATTATGTCATTTACAAAACAGACTACAGAAGGATATGAAATTTGTTGCCTCCCCAGAAATCTTTTTAAATAAATTTTAGTGTAAGTGGCCCAATTCTCTTCCTCACATTAGCAGTCATCTGTTAAATGACTTCAGCGACAATCATTTTCTACATATCTTAATATCCCTAAACAATGTGTTTGGGTGTTCTTGGCGGGGGGTGTCAAAACCCTCACTTAGGTCCCATGAGTTACAGATTAGTCATGGATTTTTAGCATCACTTTGAGGCACCAAGTGAATGGAAAGGGCATAAAATCTTCAGAACAAAAAACTAAGACACTTCTCAGTACAGTATATAGAGCATACAGGTATGAATACACCACCACTCCATTAAGAAAATGGACTGACTCATTTTAAAGTTCTGGTTCTTTGATGGAAGGACACTTGCCATAGAAAAGTCAATCTCAATCTGTTAGTTGACTCAATGACATCATTACATTTTAAGGAGATTAAGACAACTTGAATTTGGAAACCTGAAGTACAGCATACCACTCACTTATTTTACCATAGTTCACCATACACTATCTTTTGATCTATTGGTCACCAAAACATCTATATCATAATAGTATGAACCTGGGAGTCCATTTCTTAAATGTTAAAAATAGTATACATTCTGTTTGCACTGGCAACATGCCTTATAATCTTATAAAACTCTCCCTTAACATTCCATCTCCCTCTAGCCTCTACCAGATTCCTCCGTTCATCTTCATAGCAAAACTGCAGAAAAAGTGTGTTCAATTCTTACCTCCCATTCTCTTGGGCTTCCACCATTATCACTTCACTGAAATAGTTCTCACCAAGTCATTATGACCTACATCCCACCAAAGACATCTGTAGCAGAGATAACTAGTTACAATAAGCTGGGTTTTCCCCCTGTATGTATGGCTTGTTTCTTTTGTGCATTCTCTGTTGCAGTTAGGGGTGGTCATGTGACTGAACTCAATTCAATGGAATATGAGATGTGCACCATTCCATTTTATGTATAGAATTTTATGTGTAGAAACTTTATCTGTGTCCCTAAAGAAGTGGGCAAGGGCCATACCACTGACCTCTTCATTACCACTCTTTACTTTATTTATATGAGGGGTAAATAAACTATTGCATTTGAGCCATCAGATATTTTGAGGTCTATTTATTATAGCAGTTAGCACACCTGAATTAATCTACTACCTTATTTGACCTCTAAACAGCATTTGAATCTACTACCTATTTCCTTTTGAGATAAACTCTTGAAACTTAGCTTTCCCTGACATCAATTTGGTCCAATTTTATTTCCCTCAGTTTTCTGTTTGTTTTGCATGCCTGTACTAGAAGTTAAATTTTGTGAACATCTGAGGGCTCAGTCCTCAGCCTCTTCTCTGCACTTTCTCCCTGGAAAACCTCGTCTAATCCAATAGCTGCAAAGGACAATACAGGCAACTCAGCACTGAGCTCTCCTCAGAATCCCAAAATCATACCATGTGATGTTCATTCTTGGATGTCTAATTAGCATATGAAACCATATAGCTAATGAAGCAACTGTTGATCTTCCTGCCATAATCCACTCCCGCTCCTCCTCTCCTGCATCAAAATCCCAGGAATCCCTTGAATATTATCTTTCCTTCACATTCAAATCCAATGCATAAAAGCCTTGTGGGTTCTATCTCCAAAACAAATCTTACTAGCTAACCATTTATCACCATCTTCACTGCAAAAACACTAAACCAAGCCACCATCACCATTAGCTGGCATCTTTCTCCCCGACAGGCCCCTCACTGATTCGGATCCTATCACGTCTCTGTTCAGATACCTACAACCCCAGTACGAGAGTAAAATCCAAACTACGAGGCCCCCCTCAAATTACCTCTTTTACCTACCTCTTGATATCATCTGCTTACTGTCATGGCCACACTGGCCTTATTGTCCTTGAATACAATAAACTTTCCAAAGGATTTCTGCATCTGTCCGTCCTTCTTTTTGGAATGTTCTTCCTCCAGATTTCAGGACTGCCTTCTCTTCATTTCAGACATCAAGTGGACCTCTTCATACAGGCCTTTCACTACTACCCTTGATTCTTGAGCCACTGTTAGTCTCTACCTCAACTAGTTCTACCCATCAGCCATGTGATCTTGGAAAAGTAGCGAATCCCAGAGTGCCTGAGTTAACCCTTCTGTAAAATAAGTACCGTATTTTTTGGACTCTAAGACTCACCTCCCCCCACAAATTTGGGAGGGAAATAGGATGCGTCTTATACTCCGAATGTAGCTTGCCTGGCTGGCTATGGCGGGGAGGATGCGGTGGAGTGGGGTCACAGGAGGCAGGAGCAGGTAAAATATTTTACATTTTTTGCTTCTAAATTTTTTTTCCTATTTTCCTCCTTTAAAACCTAGATGTGTCTTATGATCTGAGAAATACGGTAGTACTCCTCCTCAAAGGGCTGCTGTTAGTAGAACTAAGTTGTGTTGTGCCCAGGACTAATCAGGACTGGTATTACTTATGTATTTGTTGCCTCCCTCCCTCCCTAAAAAAAATTTTTTTTTAAATACAAGTTTCCTGAGTAGGCTGTACCCGCTGTATTGCCAGCCATCATCTAGGAAGGTTTCTGGCTCATAATAGATGCTACAAGTCTTTTTCACTTATTTGTTACATAAATGCTTTGAAGCCTCACTCTGAGTTATTTCCGATGTCACCACCATTCACTGAAATACTTCTCACATCTATTTTTTTCTATGTCAAAGTCACCATTCTCATCCACACGCGCCAGGTAGTTTTGGTTTCTGCCTCTCCAAACTTTAGTTCATTTCTTAAGGTTTTTTTTTTTAAACTTCAGTTTATCAGATTAAAGATATAACATGTAAAATGACAGAACCTCAAAAACTTTTTTCTTAACTCAGAGACTCACAGTATTTGACAGCTATTTCATTTCTGTTTCCAGTCTAATTACTTATGACTGTGCTTCCTGAATGTAGTTGCTGATTAAGGGCACATTAATTTTAGACCCGCTAATGCTGGAGGCTATTTTACAACTTTCTAAAATAAAGCCAGGAAAAATGTGTGTTTAAATTTCTAATATTTAAAACCCCTTTTCTAAAAGTAAGTAACTCGTCCTTTAAAGCAGATCAACTTTTAGCTAATCCAGTATTTCAGGTCATTTCATACTAGTGACTTATCCTTTCTAAGCCTTAGTCTCTTTGGAGGTAGACTAGATAACTGTATTTAGCTTGCCTACATTTTAAATCAGATGTAAAGCTACCAGCAGTGATTCAGTCCTCAAAAATTGCAGAATATTTCAGAGATAAAAACGAGTAAAGATAACTATTTACTGGTTACGCTATTTTCAAGTGAAAAGTATCTGCTTGTCATGGACTTCTCTTTATGCTAACTATTCAAAACTTGAGTCACTCTGTTCCTTTCAAGATACCTCCTAAATCCAGCTGCCAAAGAATAAGCTAAACCTATTCCCTCCTTCACGAAAGTCTTAAACTACAGCAAGTCTATCAATTTTCCTGCTGGTTTACCCCATCTGTCTTCTACCAGGATATCATTTCAATGCTGAACTGTCTTTAATGGTTTCCTCTTGCAACTAGAAGAAAATCCAAATTAACTACTTACCATAGCAGATTACATGTAGTCCCTCTTTCTCCCACCCCACCACTTAAAATATTTTGCCGCCCCTTGACCCAACCCCACATACTTCAGCCTCTTATCATAACCCTCCAAGGTTTTCTTTCACAGGTTTTATGAGGGGACTCCCAAAACACAGATTTTATGAAAAACTTGTGTATTTATTCTTCTGCCACCTTCAATGTACTCTATTTGATGCAATACACCTATCGAGACTTTTTTCCACCGCTCGAGTTTTTGAATTCGTCAATTTTGATGACTCTTAGTGCTGCTGCCATTTTGTTTCATCTCTTCTACATAAGCAAAATATTTCCTTTGAGGGTTACTTTCATTGGGGAATCAACAACAACAAAAGTCCCAGGCGAAATCAGGTGAACAGAGGGTGGGGCAAGGGGGATCATGCCGTTTTTGGTCAGAAACTGCTGACCTCTCAGCTCCGCGTGGGCAGGGACACTCATAAATCACCCATTGTGAAAAGCAGAAGTGTGCTGTCTTAAAAAATTTCACTGAAGCTGAAAGTAGCCTCCACAATGCCAGCGGGTAGATACAGATGGGGTCCTAGAACACTCACCCAGTGGGGAAGCTTGTACAAGAAGCCTGCCCTCCAGAAGATAATTGTATTTTTTTTCCCCAGGTCCCACCTCATACATTAGCTAGCCCTTTGAAAGGAGTGCTCCCCAGTTCACTGAAACAGTTCCCAAGTCATTATGACCTACATTCTGCCACTCAGTTGCTTTGTATTATCTTAACACTCTTCATAGCATTTACAACTACTTGTGCAATGAAAGGAACACACATGGCAAGGTATTTATAAGGACCATCTATGAGTTAGATTGTGGGAGCTGTCTTTCAATTATCTGTGTTTTCCTTAGATTTTTAATACCACCACTCTAGTACTGGATTGCCAAAATAATCTTTAGTTTTTTCCATATGACGGCTCTCGTGGTGCTTAGTTGTCTTTCACTTCATTTGAAACAATGTTGTTGGATTGTATTTTAACAGCTGTTTTATCAGCACCCATTTAAGAAAAATTTAGCAAAATCGGTGCATTTTTGTGTAGCCATTTTAATATTGAAGATAGAAGATATGCAATGTTTTTGGCGTATTATGCTTTATTATGTCAAGAAAGGTAAAAACACAACCGAAATGCATATAAAAGATTTGTGCAGTGTATGGAGAAGGTGCTATGACTGATCAAACATGTCGAGTGGTTTGTGCAGTTTCCTGGTACCACTGACATTTTGGCTAAGTAATTTTTCACTGTGGGGCTGTCTTGTGCGTTTAAGATGCGTAGCAGCACCCCCGGTCTCTACCCACTAGGAGCCAATAGTGGAAGACAGCCAACATACGCAAAACATCCAAATAATAGTTATTGGTGCAAATGAAAAAATTGTGCCTTTTATGGAAAAAACTAAATGGACTTTTTGGCTAACTCAATATGAGTTACTACCACAAATCTAGTATCATAGCTATTGACTGAAATAATGTAGCATCCTTTTATCTGATTTACTCAATTCATTACTGAACCACAGGTTTACTCTTTAGCCAGACATTTCAAAGTAAAATTATCTTATCTCCTTTCCTGCCCCCACTCACCAAACCCTTCAACCTCCCACTGCTTGAGGGATAAAGACCAACCTGCTGAAGGCCAAAAAGGTCCTATTGTTCTGCCCCCTAGTTACCTTCTTAACAGCGGACGCGTTCACTCTCCACAGAGTTCCAGTCTTTTGACCTGACAGGAGGAGCCTTGTTTATTATTACCAACAGTACCTAGAACACTCAGAACAGTACTTGGCACTCAAAAAAGCAACAGTCAAATGAATTAGATGAACCAGGGGGAGTTAATCACAACAGCATGAACAAGTTTTCTTGCAGCCTGAAAAAAGGGTAGGAGACAAATATATTGAGAACAGACCAGATTTCAAACATTTCTAGATTAAATAGGTCAGAAAAATAGAAATGTTCATCAGAGACCCAGATAATCATTAGGTCACTTAGGGGGAGGAAACATCATTTGGACATCCACATTTTAAATTGTCTAGGACTTCAAAAAGGGATGTGGCAAAAATAATTTTTTAAAAAGATGTGTACAAAACACAGGATAAGTAGAATTGCAATAGAAACCAAAAGCAGTAATAACTCACACTTGCTAAAGGCCCACTACATTGCTTTTAGGTGCTTTATGCACTAACATCCACCACATTTTACAAAGGAGAAAACAGACGCAAAGAAAAAGGATAATCACTGAATGGTGGCATTGTCACTCCCGCCCAGGCTATCTATCTACAAAGCCCCCCCCCCTTAACAATTATATTGTATAGAATCTACAGAATGGACAATATATTGAAGCGAGATAGTGCCAGGCCTAAATGAAACCACCCAGAGAAAATTTGTGGCTGAAGGAAAGATTCAGCACAAAAGGGGTTGGGCGATAGGGGGTACTGTTATGGGATGGTAAGAGTAAGTACACAAAACAGGGGCAGTTAAAATACTATTGTCACAAAAATGAAAGCATTCTAAGTAGGCAGCCAGCTTTGTCAAAACACTTAAGAAATCAAGGACGGGGGAAATCAAGGATGGGGGAAAATGGGTAACTGTAATTGCACAATAAAAAAAGGAGAAAAAAAAAAGTCAAGGACAAAGAGATCAATTGATTTGGTAATAGAAGGGTAGTAATCTTTCTTTAAATGTCTAATTCTAAACCTGCATTTATGGTATTTTGCCCAGGATTTGGTAATGCTAACAACAGACTATCTCCTATTAATTCTGAAACATGTTAAACATGAAGTGCATATGCTACATCAGCAGACTTAAGTTTCAATTTGTCAAAAACACCCAGAAGCTTCATTACTTCAGAATTAACGCAATGATGCAAATGATTTTAAACAATTACTCTGTATGACCGACTGAAATCTATCACAAAGGGGAATTTCTTTCGTGATGTAATAGACTGTTTACTTATCCAGTAATTTTAAATAATTTAAACTCTGGCATCAAATTATTCAAAACAGTCTACTACTAAATAATTAAAAAATACTTATGAACACAGAATAAAAAGAAAAGTCAAGGGTCTTTATTCATCTGTAGTTAAAATATAAATTATGATGAGCAAGTTTTCCTAATTTAAATAAAAATATAAACATCTATCCACTAAATTTCCAATCACTTGCTACAAACACTGTATTATATAGCACAATTGAAACGAAGCATCTTATGTTGTTAAAATATTCAAGTATTTTGTTTCATATAGATGGCCTGGACCAAATGATAATTTGCTCCTTCAAATTTTGTTTTCAATAGTATGGCATACATATTTTATCCCTTCTAAAATTTCTTTCACAGCCACAACATTATAAAGTCATTACATTATAATTAAAGTGGAAAGTGAGTTTAATATACATCTATAAAAACCTTAAATCTTACTTCCCCCTAAGTATTTTAAATAATGGTTATTCTGGCTTCTCTCCAGTACAAACTTGAAAAGTCTGATTTATGGAACCTTTAGGAAGGAGTCAATCCTTTTTAACTAAGAAAAAGCCTCAAATTCTAAAATTATATACTTTAGGATCTCATTTTTTTAAAGTATATGTCTGTATGTATAATTAAATGACTATTTTCCCTTTAATATTCTTTTAGGGCTTGACAAACAAACATGTTTCAATTTCTGCATTTGGCCTTGTCGGTAACTTCAGATAGCCTCAATCCCTTTTCTCCTGTCCTTCTGAAATGTGAGGTAGAAATCCTTTGGAAAACCCAAGATTTAAAAAAATAAATAAATGTTTAGTAGTCTGCTTCAGATTAGTCTCACCATCCTACTTTTATTTTTCTAACATTCTTTAACTTGTATACCAGCTATCCAACAACTGGGAAAGATCTCTTGACAATGTTCAAATCTTACTTAAATGTTTTACTTTTTATATATCAGATTTCACAAGTAAGCAGTTGGTTTTAGAGTAATTCCTTATTTTTGCTTAGGATGTGCGAAATGCATTTTGGAACACAAACCTATAGATTAAATTAGGGACGTAGATAAATGCTGCAGACATCAGTAGTTTATTGTTTGTTTAGTCCAAACACATTCAAAATGGAAACTGAAAAGAGTACTTTCCACCTGAAACAATTAAACTAGATTCTACTAGCATATAATGCTTAACACATTACAGTAATAAAGATGGTAATCTGTTGTCTCCTACACCTACTAAAGCCAAGATGGTAAAGCCAATTTGGTTGCAATAGTGTCATAAGGATAGAATATTACCATCAAAAAAAAAAACCCCCAGAAAAACAAAACCCAGCAAATAACAGTAAGGGTAGATGGATATTTTTACTATGGTTCACTGAAAAGGGGACAAAATGTTAAAGGTCCACAGTACGGCAGGTGAACAATCACCATGTAAACTTCTCCATGTGATGTTGTATTGATGTATTCATGGTACATAATGACTGAAGCTGAATGGCTCTTTGCTCTAATTTTCTATTACACTTAACATCTGCCATTACTTTTGGTGTCAGAACAGTTTTCATGAGTGGCAGGGCAATATCCTGGATTTGAAATTTTATATATTTATGAAATGTGAAGAAATAAGAGAATAAAGGAAAAATATACTATAAAAAACACTGACAATAAACCACTCATTTAGAAGTAGTTTGAATAAAGGCTTCAAAACTCAAAATTAATTTTCTACCAAGAACTTCAAGTACTATACATCAGAAAGTGTAAAAAAGTGTCTTAAACAGGAAAAAGAAAAATCCTTAATTAAGCCCCCTCAAATGGAAACTATTAGATATCTGTGTCCCCAAAATATATGCAATAGTGCAAGACTTTTCCTCAAACATGGAAGACCTCATTCAAAGGAAAAAGGGAGATTTAATTTCACCTATATTGCCCAGTACATGAAAGACAAAATATGTGCATCATTTGCTAGTTTACTAAATAGCAAACAGTTTTCATAATTCAAAACCTGTTTGCTCTACTATGTCAAGTGCATTTTTGTTTTCACCAAGACAGAATGGAGAAGTCTTCCATGCTAACAAGCAGCTTTAAGTGGTCACACTTATTTACCCCACTTCTAGCTTGAAACATCAGAAACTGGTATGCACCAAATATTTCAAGCATAAAATTGAATACCCTTTGCCATACTTGTGGTTTACCGGAACTTGCTATAAAGACAGACAATAATCCAGCAGCTAAGAACTTTGCTCACAGAATTGTTTAGAGATTCATGTAAAAATAAAAGATGTCGTCCCAGACTTAAATTCAGAGCCACTCGGGTGCTGACATCAGTTCAAGAATTGTGCAAAATGAATGAGTTCCCTGCCCCCCAAATAGAAAATGCGAACACTTAAGAGCTGCTGTTCTTTTCTCTGAAAATTGCAGTATCCTCACTTCGGGTTTACTTGCCATTTATGGAATCTGACTGCTTTTAAAATGTCACTAAAAATGTACATCAAAGTTGACTGACTTTTCCAAGCACCTCTCAAGTGATCATTTCAACGTTCACATTCATGCTAAGAGAAAAGTCAACAAAGAGACTGACTCAAATATCTGACTTCCTCCTTCCCCCTCCCTCCCAAACACACAAATCTCCCTCCCACAGAGAACACAAAGTTGTTAACTAAAGAACCAAGTAAATCATATGCTAGTCAATTTTACTAATTTTAAAGATACTGCAATTTTTATACACTTCAATGATTTTTTAACATTTTGCAGCTGTTTGGCTTTGCAGCACAGCAATTCATACACTATACTGTACAAAATTACCAGCAAGACTGGAATGATGTATTAATAGAAGGCACCATCATGCTTATTACATTACCAGAGAACAAAAATACAGTAAAGACAATTTTCACTGTACACAGCTTAAAGAAAGGAAAAAGGGGAGGAGGAGTGTGTTGAGCAGCCAGCCATCCCTGTACTGAAGAGGGGCAGGTAGAAAAATCTTAGATACGGAGCTACTAAATCTGGTCTAGTATTCAAGACCACAACATTTGAAGTTCTGATTTTTGTTATTTAGTTCAAACTAAATGATTTCCTTGGGAACATACTTGTAGTCTTGTTAAGGTTTATGTGTACACACGCTGGTCACAGCAAGCAGATAAAATGCCCTCATCATTCACAAACTATTCTCTACTGGAAAAAAGGATGAAAGATTTTTCCCCGTTGCCTCCTGTTGCAGATGTCAATGTTAATGAGTTCAGAGTACCCATTAGTGCATTTTGATGAGTGCGTAACAAGTTTCTGTTATTTTGGGGGAGCCAAGAAAAAAGGCAAGATTCTCCAATTGCACTATTTGTGTTTCCAACATTAATAAGCAGAAACAGTAACACTTAAACAAAATGTGCAGCAGATTTTTTTTTGACTCAAAGGACCTGAATTCAGTTGGGCTTGTCCTTTTAAAAAGTTCATTTTGATGCAGACAGTTTAAGATATGGTCATTCCTCAGTCCTTAATTCTCCAAGTCTAGATTTATAAATTAACAATGTGAATCCTGGTGTAAAATTGGGGAAATAATGTCCACCTCAATTTAATTCATAACCAAAAGATGCTTTTCACATCAAAGAAATGATCAAAAAGGCTGTGTCACATTCCAAAGCCAAAAAAAATTAACAAGAATGCAAACACGATGAGTAATGTACCACTGCCAAGACTTTGCGAACAGTGGGGCTTCAGCGACGCTGTCCTGTGAAGCGGCCTTCCATCTGCCCGGTTCCTCTTCCAGAGCCAAGTTTTTGTGCCATGCCACCTCTTGGAGGAGGTCCTCTTCCATCTCGGTCGCGCATCATTCCACCACCTACTATTCCACGTGGACCACCAGGACCTCGATCGTTGCGCCTAATATCCCTGCGATCATCACCACCACCTCTAGTTTCTCGCTCTCTTGCAGCTCTTGTTTTTTTCTCTTCCACGTTTAAACGCACTTCCCCTCGAAACATAATTGGCTTTAAAAGGGGAGAAAAAGATTTACATGGGCAGGTTAGAGAGTAATAGTAAAGTACTGCCTTGCACATGTAAATAAGAAAATCCTAAGAAATAAATTTAAAACAATTCACACCTTGGACTTTAAAACTACTAACAAATCTTTATTCTTTGCATAAATACCATTTCATAGCGAACTGTTTTTAGTTTTACCATTAAAAAAGATTTTCTATGGCTTAAAAATGCACTGGATTAATATTATATACAACGAAATAATAAAGTCTTGAATTATACCTTTTAAGTCACTTACTTTTGCAATTAAGATTCTCTGAACTGGTTCAGAGTCATCAAAAACCACAAAACCAAAATTTGGAAGCTTTCCCCCAACACCCTTGGTATTGATGCGAAGTTCCACAACGTTTCCAAAACCTGCGAAAATATACATTACACCAAGGGTTAAATATTTTAACCGAATACTTTGTGGCCTCAATTGTTCAGGATGAATGACCTTAATCTCCTCGATCCATCTCAAAATAAAAGTTGCTAGTGGCTATATCCAACAACTAAGGTACACACTGACTTACATAGGTCATTTACCTAATATGCCAACACCTAGCTGGACTGCTTGTTTTCTTGCCCTTCAGCATCTTTATCACACTTTTCAAAAGAAAAGTTAACTACATAGTTTTAGAAAGACAATGATATTTTCTATTCTGACTTATAGTTGCCAAATGAATCCCACCTCCAAATTTAAGGCTGATTCATCCAGCTCTTTCTTCTAACCTCTAGAGAACCAGGCCAGTCAATACTAAGTACAGTCACTGAGAAACATCTGATATAGCCTTCTACTCCCTTCTGATAAGAGATTGGTACCTGGGGATATACAAAGTATATAGAGAGATAACCGGTTTAAAAAATTCTTATTACACTATGAAAAATGATGTTTTTCTCCTCTTAATTCTAAGATAAAGCAAAATAAATCACTTACTCATGAAGAACTCTTTCAGTTCATTTTCATCAATATCATGTGGCAAGTTACCAACAAAAAGTTGATGACTATCTGGATAGCGAATTATTCTACGGTTGTCAGATTCATTCTGTTCAATATCTCCTCTGCCTGAGAAAAGGAATAGAATAGATACTTATTGTGGAAGTACCTTCTCTATTAGATCTACTCATCTGATTGTATAAAAGTCAAGTGTTACTAGTACAAGTATTCCTCCTTAATCAAACTCTTGATGTTACCCAGGAGCCAAATAAATTTCAGATAGTGAAGTATATTTGTACCAAATTATTTGATATTTTAAAATACACAAATTACTTAATCTTTGGTTAAGATATGAAATTACAGCCAAATCAGTAAACTTAATAGCAATACTTCATGTATACAGCAATGTATATACATGTTAGGGTGGTCATATACATACATACAGACACACATTAAGTCTTATTTGATCCTCAGTTACACAAGGAACACAGGCATATAAGAAATACACTGCCCAAGAAAAATTTGTATAGCAACTGAATGGCATAAAAGCAGCTCATAATTTAAGGGGGTCTCACCTAAGATCATAAACTCAAATCAGTGGAAGATAGGACAAACCCTAGCCTCCATGACTTCTAGTTTAGTAACACATATCTTATACTTTATTTTTGTGGAAAAAGTTACATGTTCTGAATTTGATGTATATAATCTCCCACCTCCTCCCAAAAGCAATCTAAAAAGACTTACAGATTTCAAATAAAAGTGCTGCATGTATTAGCTAACAGTGCAAACATGGCAACTTACTTAAAACCTTAAGACAATCAAAATAAGAATCAGGGTGTGCTTATTGTTTATATGTGAAGAGATAAGAGTGCTAAAGTAATAGGGTAGGTTATTAGCACTTGGTTTTGAATTCTTAGAACCAGTGACAATAACCAAATACTTCTTTCAAAATTACTTCATGCCTTCAAAATACATATCTCTATGGCATGACAACTAATCCTCCCCTAAAAGTTAGTTGTTTTGCCCCAGACTGAATTTTAGCAGGTTATTTAAACCTTTAAGCATTTTGAAAATAGAATTTGGGTATAAAACACATAGTTTTTAAGTTCAGTCTTTTTTAACTTTTCAAGTACTAAATGGTAAATTCTGAAGGCTACAGGAGGGACTGACTTACCTGGTCTTGGTCCTCTAGGAGGGAAACCCGGTCGTTCTCTAGGTCGCTGTTCACGCACACGAGGTGGCTGAGACTGAACTTCTGGTTTAGCTTCAACTCTCGGCTAAAATACAAGGGAAAAAGCACATTATAAAATGCAAAGGAAAAACATTATAAAGACATTCCACAGAAGAAAAAACAACTAAAGCAACTATCAGAAGTCACTAACAGGCATATAATGGTAATTTTAAGTTTAGAATGTTTTTAACATAGTGTCCTATGCACGTAAAAAATTAATTTTTATAAAGATAATCTGTACCAATCTAGGACTGTAGGGTAGGTTTTGTTTTCCCACTCAAGGCCATATAACTCACAATAAGCTTTTTTTTTTTTTACAACCACATTTTAAAAATAAAGTTACATCTACATTGAGACAGCATAAAAGGTATTCCTACAAAAATCCCAAAATTGCAAGATGAGCCAGCCACTCCATGTAAATACATATACAAAAGAGAAGTCCATCTTTTAATCTTAGGAAGACAAGAATGTATGACACATACTTTCTAATTATTTACAATGACATTTTCAGTATTCCCAATGTTTTCAGATTATCGACTGCCCAAATATTTGTGGTCCAAGGAAGAAACAAAATATATGCACCCTCAACCCTCAGAGGATGCTGAAAACACTCGGTGGGATAGGAAGAGCACGTCCTCAAGTCAGAAAGCTTATCACTCCAGTGCTGTCTTTATGGTTGAGCATCTCTAAGGATGTCAGTCCAGGTAGTGGCTTAAACTCTTTCATATTTATATAACTAAGTATCATAATTTGCAAGGACAAATTTTAATACAAAAAGTTAGGCTTCCTTAAAAATGACAATTTATTGTAAATAACTTCAATCAATGTAACTTCTATCCTAACAGGTTTTAACAGATTCAGCTGACTCTTCCCGATTTTTATTTTCTTCTATGTAGATTCCCTCTTCCAACAAGATGAAGTTGCTTCCCATGTTCTAGAATTTTGTTAGTTAAACCATTTTAACTCTCCAATTTTTTCAGTTATTTACATGTATTTATTCCTACAAGGATCAAAGCTTATTTCTACAACACCTAAAGAACCAAAACAGTATTGTTAAATATAGATGCCTAGTAGCTACTGATTCACTTAAAATTAATCCCCATTTATAATTTTCTAACCCAAAACATGTAGAAGAATGTTCTATGCCTGACAAGGGAACCTAAGTTAAGCCCTGAAACCACTGCTTATCTATAGCTGGAATTTAATACTGTTAAGATACTATGACGTATGATGTGATGCTGAAAATGGCAGTTATTTAAAAATTTCAACTTGAGGAGGCCTAAAAGCACAACTTAAATATGACTGTAAACAGAATTAAAGAATAAATGTACTCTAATAAAGTTCTGAAGAAGGTAGTGTGCTTAGAAAATTAATTAAAAAAGCAAACGTACATTTTAATTAAAAAAATCTCAGAAAAACTTCAGATTCAATTCAATCTAAATGTCAGCAAAGAACTGAGGCACCCTGACTGATTCAAACTGTTTTTAAAACAGAGAACCAAAACAAAACCACAAGTAGCAAAATAGAAAAGTTCTTCATTATCCTTTAAGGACTTCAAAGTAAAAACATAAATTTAAATAATTTTAACACCTTACAAATAATTCATACTTTAACAACCCATGTATCTGACGATGCCAATGCAAGAAAAATAAAACCAAAAATCTAACAAAATCCTTTCAACAACTGAGTAATATATGTTAACTAAGCCCGCTATACACTTATAAAATTCTTCAAGCTAAATTTCATGATTCTAACTAGATAAAATAGCTAATATGCCACATATTATTTTAGGGCCTTAAAATTATTTCCACGTAACCAGAAAGTGTGCTCACATGACAAATCCCACAAACGAAAAGTCAAATGGAATACAAGACAAAAACAGAAGCTTCAAATCAAGTCAATAATAGCAGGTAAAACCAAAACTAATAAACACATCCTTCAATTTAACAAAAGCTATTTATTTAGATAAAATAATCAATTTCCAGACAAAATATTCTTTTACCAAGAAATTAACTTACCTACTTCTAAATTAAAGCCTACCAATACCCTAGAATTACATTTTTCTTTTATTAATAAACTATGTTAAAACTGTCAAGAAAAGGAATAGTACACCAAATTAACAAAATAAAATTGAAGGGTTTATTAAGTCAAGTGGAAAACAATGAATCCATTTCAAATATAGCTTAAAGAAACCAGAATTTTATTTTAAAGTTTAAATTATAAACATTTACATGTTTTGTTTTAATAAGGGTATACGTTGGGAAATACAATCTAGTCTTCTACAACTCAAAAAACTACAAAAGATAAAAAATAAATTTTCCCTGGGCAAAAGGCTAGGATATAATAAAATGTAATTTAGGTATGCCTTAAATATAGTACTCTTCTTAAATGTAAAAAAGAGATACATTCCCCTCCAAAGGGCTAAAGAAACGTATGCAGGTTTGCATGAGTCACATATGGACTCTGGTGTCCATGATGTCCAACTGCATGAATTCAAAACCCAGCCCTACTATTTATTTATAAACTTTTCAGACCTTAGGTGAGGTAGTCTAGGCCTCAAATTATTTAATTAAGTGGGAAACAGGAATAATAATAGTAATCACCCTAACAAAGTGGTTATGAGGGTTAGATGAAAATGAATATAAAGTGCTTTGACAATGCCTGGTATGATAAGCACGAGCTATTTTCACTCTTAAGTACCAGTAAGTTTAAAAGAAATGTAGCCAATTCTCTCAAATGAGGTAACAATCCAAGGGATTCCAAGTGCAAATCTGATAGATCAAGTACTTCAAAGCACATCCAGAAGTCACTTATCAGGTCTTCAGATGTGTTGAAAAGCACAATCAATACCTGGTAAATTAATTTTAAGGATTACTAATTTGTGATCTGAGTATCTAACTCAGCACTTCCTGAATATATAACTGAGTATCTTCCTGACAAAAAAAAAAAAAAACACAGGTTATCTGAGGCTATGTATTCTATTATGTTACCTGATTATATGTACCAACATAAGAAAGACTTTTTAATAATTACTGGCTATGTTTGAAACTTCAAAGTTTCACTGTTTAGAGCATATTAAGAGGTGTACAAACAACTCTATGTGCCCTAACCATTTTAAATGTAAATTTCCTAGTGCAATTCAGTTTAACTCAAAATGCAGGTAAAAGAATTGGACACTCTTTTAAACTGCGCCTATAAGCTTAACTTAAATTTAATTAATTCTAAAGTATATCTAATAAATATAGTAGGCAGCGTCTTATTTTCAATGTTTTGAAAGCTCTGAAATGGGTATAATGACAAACAGACAAAAGGCAGAATACTGGAATGATCAGTTAAGGTGAACACTACAGTCATAAGTTGGTACAGGCTTCAGTTAAACGGTGTGAACCACTTATAGACGAAAAAGCTCAGGCAGTATAATTTTTAAAGTATTCTATTTTTTAAAAACAGTGACTCGTTGTAATGCCACACTACTTTGTGCCTTTCCAAATTTCTTCCTTAAAATGTTCGCTGAATAAAATTTACAGGTTTTTAAAAAGGAACTTTTTTTGGTTATTTGAAGAAGCCTTTTAAATGACAATTATATATGTGTGTGTGTGTGTGTGTGTGTGTGTGTGTGTGTGTGTGTGTGTGTAAAACCAACTTAATCTGCATTTCATACACCCAAACCCCAAATACCACCTATGTAGATGATGAATGGAGATTTGGCATTTAAAGTGGGTGCACTGACATTTAATACAATTTTTTGTATATTTAATCCATAATTTCTGATTGACTCATTTAAAAAAGTATTAAAAAGATAAGCAATTGGCAATGTAACAAGGATACAATCCAATGTGTTCACAGATTGGTTACCTGTGAGACTGGTGCTTTAACATGGGGTGGAATTCCAGAGGAAGAAACAGTACCACTAGGAGGCAGGTTTTTACTGGTCACTGAAGCCCAGGAGAAAGCCTGCAGGAAATGCAACAAACCTAGACTACTAATCATGGAAAACCACCAACATTCCTATAGGGAAACTTCCAAATATATATTTTTTCACTTCTAAACTATTGCTCTATATTGGAGGATTCCTAAAAGAAAGGCACACACACACATGCCAGTCTATGTGCCAACTTTGAAAATCTCATTATGCAAGATTTGATGGTTTTTACCGAACTACTAAATAAATCCACAAGCAACTTCCTATATGCCCTAAGTAGATGAGCAAGTGGCACAAAACCACTAACACATACTAGAAAAGTCAGAGCCTAATAGAACCAATTTCTTTCCCCTTTAGAGAAAAATAGGGTGTGTGATGGTGTTAAGGGAAGAGGGGAAGGATAGGAAAGAAGAAAGTACTAAGCTGGAAACTTTAACATTCACGAATTGAACAAAGTATCTCCTCTCACTACTCAAATACACTTTAACCTTCTACTTTTACAGAAAGATAAAAGATGTATATAGATAGACTTAAACGATACATTATCAGTCACTCATCTTTCCAAAAGAATTTAATTGGTGTAGTAAGGAAACTGTTCCCATTTAAACCAGAAATAACAGGTATCTCCTAATAATAAACCAACTTGTTTAAGTTGGGAAATTGCATGACCCCTTGCACCCATGTAGAGGACTTAATACACAATGGAAGAGCAACTCTCAGGTTTATACATGGACCTAAGTAATTTCATGAAAGGTACTAAGCATTGCATACAAAGATTTATCTTAAACTTCACTCTGAGGGGTATTTTTTTGGAGGGGAAAATGTAATCAGACTTCCTAAGGATTACAAAAAAAAAAACCAACCAAAAACACACAGCTTTTTTCATATACATAAAAAGGTATAGTTTACTATATTAAACAATTTAACATAACAGAACAAAGGTCATGCTTCAATAATGGCATCAAATATGAAAGTGTGAAGTTATGGATTAAAGAGATTCTTTGATCTAACCTTTGGTGGTTCTTGTGGCAGAGAAACAGGTTCAGCAGGAGGAGGAGAAGTAGACTTCTCCTCTAATTCTTGTAAGTTCTTCTCTTCCTCAGGCGGTTTCAATTCTTCAGTCTTAGTTTCAGATTCTGGCTCAGGTTCAGGTTCATGAGAGGATTCTTCCAAAGGCTCCTCTATGCCATTACTACAATAAAATATTTTATTCCCTTTTCAGTATGAGTGTGAAGTGATCAATTCAAGTAAGATAAAATTCAGTATTTCTCTAATGTAATGAGCAAAAGTCCAGTAAGAAGTAGAAGGCAGAAGGGAGTAATACTCTCATGAAACATTTCTTAAACCCCACTATCTTAAAACAGGACTACTAAAAATGTTTACTTTAGTACTAAGTATAAATAAACCCCATATTCATAAAAATAAAATAAAATGCTCACTCTCTGTGTTGTCCCAACATTCTGCAATATCAGTCAGTGTTCAGTGTTTTGGGCCAAACCATGTTCAATTTTTAAAATTAAATAAAACAATTATTTCCAAATTCCTTGCAAAGTACTCAAATACTGCTGATTTATCAAAAATTTACTTCCAGCAGTAATCTTAGGAACAAAAACCACCAGACTCCATTAGTTTAGACCAAATTTAACCTTGTAAATACTATTCTTACGTCACAGGGTGAGCTTCATAGTATCCACTGTTAGCATTTTCTTGTACAGGTTCTGGAGATGGCTGCCTTTCTTCTTGCTCTTCTTCTACTTCATCTTCTGATTCTGAGAATACATAATGCATCACATCTTTTTAAAAGAGGCTTAACACACAACCTGATATGCACATTTTTAATGATTAAGGCAGTGATGTGATAGTAAAGGTATACTTTTCACAAAAGCATTCATTTGCAATATTCCCTATTCCCTTAAAAATCTGAAAAACAAGCCAAGATAATGTTTGCTATTTCCCCTATTTTTTAAAACGAAATTTATTAGTAAGGAAAGGGTAGGAAATAAACAATGAAGCTATACCTTAGTTTCCTTTCTCACATTTATTCAACAAAACAAATAATGATTAAAAAAGGAAACAACTGATATATCCAATGGAAGATCAATTAAATAATTATGGCACAGCTAAAAAATTGACAGCCAAAAAAACCCCAAACAAACAAAAAACAGAAAGCAAACTTTAAGCCAACATAATAATGTTTTCAGTTTTATAAAAATAAGCGCTGGTAAGGACAGGTTCCAACAAAATTCTGTAACAGGCACCAAACTCTTAGTTATCTATAGAGGATGAGATTGAGGAGAATTTTTTCCACTTTCTATGTCTGACTTTATTATTTCATATAATGAACACCTATATCATTCATAAAAAAACCCAAAAGGAGAAAAGGGGTCTTGACACAGTTACAATATAGGAAAATTTCTTTAAGTTTCATACTTTTCCCTAAAGAATGATGAAAGAACCATTCTATCTCAAGAGTAACCTTACCTTCATCAAGTTCTGGTTCAGAATCACCAAATACTTCATCCTCATAACGAAACATATCATTGTGAACGTAAAACTTATTTGGAACAGATCCCTATAGAAAAACAGCATCCAAATACACCATAAGCACCCATGAAGGTGGCATAAGAGAAAAAGAACAAATTACACAGCATACACAATTTCTATTTTAGAAATAAAGAATAATGACTAAATATAATTTTCTAAAGTTGAACATGCTATATGATGTTAACAAAACTACAGATCACTCAAAAAATACTGAAACTTAAGAAATGTATACTCAAAGAGAACCAGAACCAATTAACAAATGGAACTTTTCCATTTTGTTTAATATGTAACCTATTAAACATAATATACTTTTTGTATTATTTCTGTAATCTTAATCATCTAGTTACACATTAGTATCAGCATGTGACTTTTACCTCTAGTCAAAGAGTGCACACACACAAAGCTCAAATAAATTATACTAACAGACCCAGTACTAATTTTTCAAAAAGGCTATATGTACATCTAAACTGGTCAGATGAAACTCTCTGGACACGTCAGACCACTAGTAAGAACGAAATACAATCATATAAGTAAAAACTTACTTCAGGAGCCAGAACAAAGGTTTGCATAAATTTCCTCTCTGGCTGTCCACTGTTGGACAGCAAACCCATGACCTGGACAACTACTCCATCACTTAAGGTTGCATGAGCATCCACATGACGAATTTTGGTATGACATTCACTGAAGTTCAGAGATAATACTTTGTGGTGTATATCCTATTAGAAGGGAGAAAACACAAATTCTTATGATACTCCATTACCTACACAATACTACAACAAAACTTCACTGATTTCTTCTTCACAACCTATAGAATATTTACTTAGTCTTTCTGCCTCACTTGAATCCATTCTATCATACTATGTTACTGCCAGACTGATGTTCCTAAAGCCACCATTTTCAACATGTTAACTCCTTACACAAGAAATCACAATGGCTGTTTCTTATGCAGTAGCATGGGCTTTATATAGCTTTGTCCCACTATCTGCATTGGATATTTAGTCATTCACATAAAATGTGTTGTGTACTCCTTGACCTCACATCTAATTTTACTGTGTGTGTGCCAAGGCCATTTCTTCTACTTTCAAACGACAATTGTGTAAATTTAGAGTCTATTTGAAATCCCACATCCCATCCTCTACAAAATCATAAGAAGCATATATACTTCTGGGCATTCCTATTTAAAGTTAAGGTTTAGCCCACATTTGTATAAACTTTAATAAACTGGCTCAACTGTTTCATGTATAAAATACATCAAGGATATAAAGCATCCCATCTTCTCCTTTGTATCCACCGCCAAACCAATGTAATACAGCATTTCATATAAAATGAATGTTTATAAGAACTCAAAGCACAACTGACAATTACTGTAACCTAAATCCTAGTTACAGCTAATGATCACATTCAAGAAATGCATGGGTACAAAAAGGCTATTTTTCAAATATCTATTTTAACACACAAACACACACACACACAAAAGTATATGAAATTGATACTTGCATTTTGGCCATAAACAGCCTCCTGGGGTTTTCCACTAGCATCTACTCCACCATGAACATAGGAAGAATTCCTGCCATAAAACCTGTAAACCATTGATAATGATGAACATTCAACTGTCAAGGGAAGCCTAAGAGGCAGTACAATTCTAGCATCACACAGACCAAATTTCCAGGCCTGGCTCCCTCATTCATTAGTTGTGTAATCTTGAGCACACTTACAGTCTTTTAAGTTTACCTTGGTTATAAACCAGAACAGTGACTACTACCCCATTGGGTTTTTGTAAGGATTAAATGAGTAATGACAAAATTCTCAGCATGCCTAGCATACTGAATATACCACACACTCAAATCACTAGCTATTCTCATCTAATTCTTATCACACCTATTTTTTTGTTAAGTGGGAAAATAAGGTATTTGTAATGCATTCTACATACTGATGCTATAGTAATTGATCCCTTTTCTCCCCTTACAAAAACTCAGTTATCTAGACTTGTTTGGGAATCAGATGCTGTTTAACATTCTACTCCGAATTCTAAATGATTACTAATCCTTGCAAAGCCTTAGATTAAATGTTTAGATTTAAAATAACTGAAATAATTCAGAGACTATGTAAAAAATCTATATTATTACAACATCAAATTTCTTGTTAATATTTCTTATATTGTTCTTAAGTACATAATGTTTCTCTGGCACTACCTAAAGCAATTAGAATATCTTTTTCAATCAAGGCTATCAAATATGCAAAGTTGACTTTTTAAATAAAGGGAACTCAACCTCTATCATAAAATATGCTAAGACTTCCTCTATGCCAACTGATGTTTACAGTGCATTAGATTCATTTAACCCTAATAACAACCTCATGAGGTGCTATTATCTAAATGAGTAAAATAAGGATCAGAAGTTAAATTAACACTGCTAAGATCACACACCTTTCAAAGTGCAGCAGCTGAGATATGAACGTAATATGTCTGATTCCAGAATTCATGCTTTAAACTGCTATCTGTATTTTTTTTTAAAGATTTTATTTATTTACTTTTAGAGAGAGGGGAAGGGAGGGAGACAGAGAGGGAGGGAAACATCAATGTATGGTTGCCTCTCACATGGCCCTCACTGGGGACCCGGCCCGCAACCCAGGCATGTGCCCTGACTGGGAATCGAACCGGGACCCTCTGGTTCCCAGTCCGCGCTCAATCCACTGAGCCACACCAGCCAGGGCATGCTATCTGTATTTTAAAGTTTATACTATTTCCTCTTGTGTAAAACTAGCAAGCATGTAAACTGCTATTAATTTACTGGAGGACAATTTGGATCTACACGTATACGAGGTCTGTTCAGAAGGCATCCAGCCATGTAATATGAAAAAGAGACATTTATTGAAGAAGGTATAAGATACAAGAAACACTGTACAAAGGACAATGATGCCTCAGGCATTTTGGGTCCTCACAAGTTCTCCCAATCACCATAAGCTGCCCTGTTTTATTTTCCTGAATCTCATCGATGGTTTGAAATCTCTTCCGTTTCAAAGGTGATTTTAGTTTTAGGAAAAGCCAGAAGTCACAGGGCACCAAATCTGGGCTGTAGCGGGGCTGAGTCACCTGGGTAATTTGATGTTTCACTGAAAAACTCTGCAGGAGATGTGATGCATGAATGGGCACGTTGTCATGATGAAGCTGCCAATCACCAATTGCCCATAGCTGCGGCCTTCTGAATCACTCAAATAGCTTCCATGAGGAATGTTCAAACTTAACACAAAATTTGATGCACACTCATTGCTCTACTTGCTGTCATTTTGAATGTGACAGCCATATAGTACACATGGTCACTCAACAGCGTCTACTTCCCCCACTGTCAAGTACAGTGAAGGCTTCATTGTTCACACATGCGCATTCCAGTCCATTCTCCTTGGCTGCCAGGTTACAGTCATGTTGTGTGCACTGTTCTCATTATATTAACAACAGCTGACCTTTTTCTGGACATACCTCGTATCTAAAAAGCATTTGATTTTTTAACAATTTGCCTTCTAGGAACTTATCCTAAAAAGTGCACAAAAACGCATGTGTTAACAAGTAGAAAATTACAAACCAAATTTTTATTACTACGGAAATTGGATACACGAAGTATAAAACAGAAGTTATGTGCTGCTGTATTTAAAATGATGGTGGAAGTCTAATTGTTTTAAACTTTACTTTTTTGTCAGTACAAAAAAAGTTTCTTGTTGCCCGGCTAGCGTAGCTCAGTGGATTGAGCGCGGGCTGGGAACCAGAGGGTCCCGGTTCGATTCCCAGTCGGGGCACATGCCTGGGTTGTGGGCCGGGTCCCCGGTGAGGGCCATGTGAGAGGCAACCATACATTGCTCTTTCTCCCTCCCTTATCCTCTCTCTGAAAATAAATAAATAAAAAAAATAAAATCTTAAAAAAAAAAAGGTTTCTTGTTAATAAAATGCTATTACCTACACTGAAAAAAACACTAAATACCAAATTAAAACAGGCCCTATTAATGCTATTCTCCCCCCCCCCCCACGAACTTCTCATATACACTGCTGAAGAAGAATTCCTTTACTTTTATGATTAGGAAAATGTACAGGTATTCATTTTGGAGTTGTGGGAGTTGTTACATAAAACGTATCCTGGAATACCACAGAGTATGACACACATTTAACGATGCAGGGCATATTGCCAAATTTAACTTTAGAATAGCCAACATCCTCATAAAGAGGACCTATAGATAACATATACGAGAGGGGACCCAAAAAACCTGGAACTTATTTATAAAAAATTGTTATTTATTTTTATATGTTTAAACTTCAGTCACCTTCAAAGTACGAGATCTTCATTTGATGCAATACACCTACTGAGACATTTTCCACTTGCTCAAAACAGTTTTTGAACTCATCGATTTTGATGCCTTTTAGTGCTTCTGTCATTTTTTTCACCTCTTCCACATCAACAAAAACATTTCCCTTTGAGGACATTTTTCTTCCAGGGAAACAAAATAAAGTCACTGGGGACGAGATTGGGTGAATAGCGAGGGTGGGACATGGTGGTCATAATATTTTTGGTCAAAATGCTGTAGTCTCAGCGTGGTTTAGGCAGGTGCCCTCATAAATCACCCATCATGATATGAGCAAACACATTCAGAGTCTTCCAAAAAAGAAAATTCAGTGAAGCATAATACAGCCTCTCACAACACCACCAGATGGTACACTGATACAGCCAGTTTCCTAGAACACTCACCTAGCGAGGGAAGCCTGTACTACAAGGGGCTCAACCTCATGTATTTATTCTTAACTCACTTGACCAGAGTGTTCTACAACAAATACTTACTAAAGTCTCACAACTTCTACCTGCTGAAATATATCAGAAAGAACAGAAACTATAAGTACTACTCATCTATTTTGCAGATCAAGAAATTTTCACAAGTATAATCACTTAATGGATTCATTTCCTAGCATTTCTGTAGAGAACTTCACAGAGACGACTTAAGCCCATGACTTCAAATTGCAGATTGAAACTCATTATTTGTCCAGCCCAAGCTTTTCTACTAAACATAAAGTACCAGCGGATAAAATTTTATGCACACATAAGCATGTGTAAATGTGTTATGAAGTATCTTTCTTACCATGGGTTTCATCAAAAAATTTGAAAAATACTGGTTTTAGCCATCAGATAGTTAAAAGTATTAGATATGGTTTACAAAGATACCGTCAAGACATGAGACACGAAAGACAATATGTAAAGTCCTATTCAGAAAAATAAAACCAAATAAAAATACTAAAAGAATCCATTTAAAATTTACCTGTGTAAATATTCTGGAGCTTTATTCAGCAAAGTATAATATTGCCTCACAAACTCCCGCCCTACAAGCAGCGGACTGGGCTTCTCCATAACCATTTCTTTGCTGCACAATGTCAAATGCTAAAGGAACAAAATACAAGATTAATAAGTATTAGAAAGTCATCTTTGTAAACTTCCAAGCAATAATTTTTCTGAGACATACAAATGGTAATAAAAAATTAATGCCATTTATTAAAAAGTAGTTTACAATGGCAAAAGAATAAATTCCCAACAACTACTGGTAACCTCCAACATCTGAATCTCCTGTCTATTTCTTCATCTCCCTTGTCCCTCAAAAGTAGGAAGTAGCACAGTTCTTATTCCCAAGATACTCCAGTGCTGCCTCAAACGGTAAGAAAACCATAACCAAGTCTTTCCATTCACAGCACCTTTTTTCTTTGGGGACCATTATCTCTGTGTCCTTGATTCTTTTTTGAAAACTAGGCAGAGGGTACAGGGCAGGACAGGGAGATTATACTTATTGAAAAAGTACTGACCTGTGTCATCTTATTTTCTCTCCTAAGAATTTCAATGTTTTCAAAATAATGATTATCACTAAAAATCACCAATAATCTCAGTACTCAAGATAACTGTTTTCACATTTGTTGCCTTTCAAGTCTTTCTTTCCATTGATTAAGCATCTAAACCATATACTATTTATAGTAAATGAGATACACTGGAAACAAGATAAGACTCTAGCCCTGAAGGAGTTTATAGTCCACCACAAAATATAAACAAGCAGAGAACAGAATATGTTAGGTGCTATGCTAAAGTTATTTTTAAGCTAAAATCTCAAAGATAAAGGTCAAGAAACAAAATTATAAACACAACTTTTCACCATTTAAAGTAAATGACATGTTTATAGCCTCAGAACAGTCAAAATTATAACATTAGGAATTGGAGAAGTGAGGGGGGAAGAGAAAATTTAAGTATTATTTGTTAAAATGATACAGGAGAGCCTACAGATAAGACTAGCTCTTTATAATCCTAATGACTCCCAATTCAACTTTCACATATGCTCTATTAGCTTCCATTTTTCCTTTTGTAATTGTGCCAAAACTCTCAGTCTATAAAAACCCCAAAATATTTAAAAGTTTTTATATAATGCCTCACTCCCTTTTAAAAAGTTAACTCATTGCTTCCAGTGGCACGGTGTGGGGAATGGGAGCAGCAAGAAAAGAACCCCTAATGTAGCCCAAGAAGCAGGCCAAGGAGGTAAAAGAGGGAGAAAAGGCATGAAGGACTTTCATCTGCTACATTTAAAGTAACAAAGCTAAGCAACATAGTATTTTTATTTGGAATGATGTGGAAGGGTGAAGAATAGTAGACTCATCTAGTAAAATGTTATTAACTAAAATTTTATTAACTAAAATGTGGTAACTACACGTACTTTAATACTGTAACAACTGATGTTAAAAATAATATGTGGGAAGATACTAACTTACCCTGTGGAAAAAAAATAGGTACAAAATAGTTTTGTTCAAATGGTTAAAAGACAGAAATGCTGCTGTTAGGGATTGTTTCTGGGTTTGGGGATTCTCATTTTTCCCTCTTTCTTCTCCATTATTTCCAGGTTTTCTACAGTGGCACTTTGTTATTTAGCCCAAATTCCCCATCACATTTATAAGGTACATATTCACCCAATATTTTTCTGGCTTACATATAACCAAAGTAAAAAAAAACAACCAAATACACTTATCAATATCAAAGAAAGGGTCAAAATGCACTAAAAGTCTTTAGATCACAGCTAGAAGTAACTTTTACTTCATTATTATTCAATAAATTATTTATTCAAAGGAGGTAACTTGAAATGGTAAATGAGAAAAGGCAATGCTAATCTGATAAATGTCTAAAAAGCTACACACAAGAGGCTATGCAGAGCCTCTCTTTTAAGGAGCAGGAGTCTCCATGATGAAATAAAAACGTCACTCAGGATTGTGTTTAAAGTAATTACACTGGCAAATATAACTCACAGATCAGTTACTTCTTTACTGTAACTCTGATTTAAAGTGAATCAGAATTTGCCCAGCTGGTGTAGCTCAATGGATTGAGCGCGGGCTGGGAACCAGAGGGTCCCGGTTCGATTCCCAGTCGGGGCACATGCCTGGGTTGCGGGCCAGGTCCCCAATGAGGGCCAAGTGAGAGGCAACCATACATTCCTCTTTCTCTCTCCCTACTCCTCTCTCTGAAAATAAATAAATAAAATCTTAAAAAAAAATAAATAAAAAAATAAAGTGAATCAGAATTTAAAAGGCTAAAAAATAGTTGGTTGATGGAAATCAAGCAGAAAGGAAGGTATTGGGGAGAGAGGATAGAACCAAACTGACTACTCTATTTTTTAATTACAGACTAATTTATATTCTATACAGGGAACTGCCATCTCTCCCATCTTCCCATTTTATCCCAGAGTAGGGAAAATAACAATTCAATAAATAAGGAATTAATCAAAGAAGCATTAGGGATCAACTATAGATGAACCACCAAACAAGGCAGTTTGGGATTTGGACAACTGAGCAATACAAAAGTTGCGTTTATCATTCATGCACAGCCAGTTTATATTAAGAAAGAAGCCTGAGAGGAAGACGGAGCCAAATTACACGTTCAGAATAGTAAATCATGACCTTGTTGGATCTCAATTTCCTAATTTACAATTAAGACGTGATCTCTGGACAAGCCTACAAGACCATGCAGTTCAATAAATAAAGCTAGCCAAGGTAGTACAAAAATTTTTTTCCAGAAGGTTGTTAGCCTCTAGCACCACTGAAGAGCAATTATTTAGTATCTCTTCAAAGAAAGTGAAATTGACAATGGAGAGATTGTGTCAGATTGAGATGCACAACATAAAATTTACTCTTTTCTTTGTCAATTATAAGCCATCAATCCTATTTATTACATCCACATACCAACATGATTATATCCATCTTTCCTAACTATTTTACAGAGCTTCAGCTACTTCAAAGATTACTCTACTCACCAAGTCTGTCCATCCCACTTAAAATCCCTCTGTATTTTCATCAATAATTCTTTTATTCATTCCTGTTTCTTATGATGTTTCCTCTCCATTTGCCTAGAGTAATTCCTGAAGCACATTTCCAGAGAAGCTGCTCTATGTCAACTGTCACTATCTTTTCTAAATCTCTTAATACCTACCTATAACCCACTGAGAGGAAGTGGAGGACAGGAAGAAAGTAACACAGATACACAAATAACACAGAAAAGAGTTACATCAGGCTTCACATCGATATCTACAATATGCTCAGTTTTCCTCAATTTCAAAATAAATACTTAAAAACAAAACAAAACAAAACAGTTATCTGAGACCCGATGGCTTGGTTGGAGCATCATCCCAAACATCAAAAGGATGTGGGTTCGATCCCTGGCCCAGAGGCAACTGATGTTTCTTTTTAACACGGATGTCTGTCTATCTCCCTCCCCACCTCTCTCCAGAAGCAATAAACATATCCTCTCGTAAGGATTAAAAAAATAAATAAAACTGTCAACCAAAGTTATCACCCTCTATTCTTCCATGACTAAAACTTCAGCTTTTAGTTAAGTACTTAGGTTTTTGTTTACCTTTCAGTTAAAAGTCAGTTAATTACTAGTATATACATGGGGCTGCTCCCAAAGCAAACCACCTCAGACTAGTATGAATATGTAATGTTGAAAATAACTTTATATTTCTGTTCTACTTTGTACAATACAAGTTCAATACTGGTTGAACGGTAAGTGGAAATTACAGGAAGGTGCCCTGACCAGTGTGACTCAGTGGACTGAGTGCCGGCCTGCGAACCAAAAGGTTGCTGGTTCGATTCCCAGCCAGGGCACATGCCTGGGTTGCAGGCCAGGTGCCCAGTTGGGGGCATGCAAGAGGCAACTGATCAATGTATCTCTTGCACATAGATGTTTTTCTTCCTCTCTTTCTCCCTTCCTTCCTCTCTGTCTAAAAACAAATAAATAAAGTCTTTAAAAAAAATCAGAAGAAGATAGATGTAGGTTCAATATAAATACAATGAAAGAATAACCTAAAAGAGCTCATGAAGAGCTAGTCCCTACTAACTGAACAATTCAGCAGAAATATAGTAAAAATACTCATGTATCTAATAGTTACATTAGGTTGCTCCAATGCCAGGTTTCAAGAAGTCTATTAACAAGAACACCTTTTACTCCTACTCTAATTCTCACTCCATACTTTCTATCTAATGATTGAAACCCTATGCATTCTCATTTGGGTCCAGCTAAAATATTGTCCCCTGAAAATCTTTGCTATTTGCTCAGTAGAATATAATTGTCTTTCCTCTGATTTCTTAGAGTACTTTGGGTCTTTATCATGGTATTTTACTAATCACATTCTACCCTAAATTACTAAATATGCATCTGGCTTAGTCTTCCTCTTCGCTATTCCCCTTTCACATATTATAATGTTTCCCTTAATGTCATTTTCTAGAAAGTCACAATTCTCAAAAATCCAGTGACCTCTCCTAACGCCTCTAGATTTCTACAATGAGGCAATAACGTATCACCAAACGAATAACAACTAACATGTCATCTAGAATAATAACTAACATAAAAATGTAGAAGTACTGTTTACAAAGACACGGAAAGTTGGTAGGAATAAAATATGTTACAGTCACTTCAGAAAACAATATGGCAGTTTCCTATAAACTTAAACATGCACATCTCATATAACCCAGCAATCCTACTCCTCCATGTTTACCCAAGAGAAATGAAGCATATGTCCAAAGACCTGTACATTGTTTATGGTAGCTTTATTAATAAACAACAAAACTATGAACAATAAAATGGCAATAAGTATATATCAACATTTGAATCTAAAAACAAACAAAGCAAACAAGAACAGTTAGAATCATGGATATGGAGAGCATTTTCATGATTACCAAATAGGAGGGGGGTATAAGGGAATGGGTGAAGAAGTGAGGGGATTAAGAAGTACAAATAGGGTAGTTACACATTAGCCAGGAGGATGTACAGTATAGGAAATGGAGTAGCCAAAGAACTTATACACGACCCATGGACATGAACAATGGTGTGGGGGTTGCTGGGTGAAGGGGACAAAGGGGGGAAAATCGGGACAACTCTAATGGCATAATCAATAAAATATACATCAAAAAAATAATAAATAAAAATAAACACTCAAAACCTGGAAACAACAAAATGACCATTAGCCAGGTGAATGAATAAAGAAATTGTGGTATTAGTCCACGCAACTGAATACTGCTCAAAACAAAAAGGAAAAAGCACAAACTTAATGCAACAACATGAATGAGTTTCAAAAACATTATCCAAAGCTAAAGAAGGACATTCTGTAAAAGACCAAATCAGATCAGCAGCTGGAGGGAGAACGGAAACAACTATACAGGAACAGGAGAGAACTTCAGAGGTGATGAAAGTATCTTGGATCTTGATTGTGGTGGTAGGTTCATGACTGTGTCTGTCTGTCCAAAGTCATATAACAAAGCATGGATAAGAGGGGTGTTTATTGTTTGTAAATTATTCCTCAATTAATGCAATTATGCTTCATTATGCCAATCACTTCACAACCATTTATAAAGAATATACCAATACCAAACATTTGGAGAAACATGGTACACTGACACTATTTAAAGGTTCAAAAAAGGCAATTTATTCAAAGTTGCCATCTTTCACCTACTGAAGTTAACAAAAATTAAAATGATTGAAAATATTTTCAGTGCTGGTAAGAGTGTGGGAGCCCTGGCCAAGTGGCTCAGTTCGAGTGTCATCCCATACACCAAAAGGTTGTGGGTTCCATCCAGGTTGGGTGTGTAAGGGAGGCAACCAACTAATGTTTCATGTTTCTCTCTCTCAAATCAGTACACGTATCCTCTGGTGAGGATTAAAAAAAAAAAATGTGGGAAAACAGGCTCTTTCACATACAGTATTGGTGAAAATATGAGCTGTTAAAACCGTTAGGAGATGTAATTTCAGTTTTGATCAAAGTAATAAAAATGAATACACAGTTATCTCACTTGAAGACATATCACAAAAAAATACATGCACAAAGATGTATATTCAAGGCTTTTCACGGCCAAAAAAGAAATAATCTAAATGTCCATCAAGAGGGAAATGATTTACTATAAAATACAGAATTATACACACAACAGAAATAGGGAAAAGCAGGAAAGTTACAAATATGAACAAGAAATACTGTCCACAAAAGTTAAGTATAATAAATTGTAGAATAGTGATACCATCCTTGGCAAAAAGGCATGATACAAAAAGAAATATACATGATATATGTATTACAGGTCTAGGAAAAAACAAGGAAAACTGCATACCAGTTCTTAAGATCACCAGTAAGATATTTACTACATTGTCTGAGTATTTTAAAAATATATAAAAAAACTACTTTTGTAGTTTTAAAAATCATATTTAAAATTTTTCATTTAGTTTCTAATAACCATCTAACAGATATGAATTACTGGTTAGGAAACATGGCTCTAGAATAAAGGTTTAAAGTATGAAAAATCAGTCCTGGTTGGTGTGGCTGAGTGGACTGAGTGCTGGCCTGTGAACCAGAGGGTCGCAGGTTTGAGTCCCAGTCAGGGCATATGCTGGGGTTGCAGGCCAGGTCCCTGGTGGGAAGGGGTGCATGAGGAGCAACCACACATTTATGTTTCTCTCCCTCTTTCTCGTTCCCTTCCCCTCTCTCTATAAATAAATAAAATCTTTTGAAGTGTAAAAATTCATTTAGCACTGGTAAATCAAAAAAGTACCGACAGTCTGTCTACATTAGTGACCATTAATGGTTAAAGTCTGAGTGTGCTTAAATATGACCAACTAATTGAAGAAAAAATTTAAAAGTCTGAGATGGGAGAAACAGACCAGTAAAGATACCATGCTAAAATTAAAAATGAGCAGCTACACAGAGAAAGAATATAAAGAAAAACCTACTGCATAGATTGTAAGGTACACCCTCCAACTTTAATGTTCCAAGAGGTAATTTAAAAAACACTTGTTGTGCTTACCTGATATAGTACTATATTGTCAGATAACTTGGTATTAATGGTCTTACACACAAATACGTAATAAACTGAACCCCAACAGGGAAACATCAGTTCATGTGCAGCCATGAAAATATTGCCAAACACTATAAAACCATAGGGAAAAAGCACTGAAAAACACAGCATAAAATTTGTAACTAAGGTCTGATTTCAATGTCATAGCAATATATGCACTTGGGCAAGACAATGATATTAATTTTTTTAGACTACTATTATAGCAAAATAATTATCAGAGCAGATTTCAATAAAAAAGTCATTTTATATCACATCAATTCTCTTTAATTTCAGAGATCTCAAATGGCATCTTCATTTTTATTAAAGAAAACTATTATACATACAGTGATAAAATAGCTAGATCTGCATAAAACCATAAAATCTAATTATAACTGTTAATGTCAAACACCTGGCCGCAACCACGCCCACTATAGATAAACATGAAAATAGACAATCAAAAATTCTCTTTCTGAGGAGCCTGGAGTGTCCTGACCACCATCTATGACAAATGATAAAAAATGTGGCATCTTTCCTCAAGTTAATTCTGAGAAGGGGGAAAAATTCACTCATTGCAAATTACTGACATGAAAATCCATGTCACACTTTGGTGGCCATTTCAAGGCTTGAAGAAAATGGCCAAAATGAAAACTGCTATGAAGTTGAGACACCATGTTATCTTATTTTTAAAAAACAAAACAAAAAGATGCCCCCAAAAAACAAAAGAAAATGACATTTAGAAAAGTCTATAAAATTTTTTCAGCACTGTAAAGTTATATGTTCTATATATCTTCCTTCTTATAAAAATAGTATCTCTACTAATAGGATGCAGCTCTTTTTTTTAAATCTACATCAGTGTGTGGTTGACTGTCACGTGCCCCCCACTGGGGACCTGTACAGCAACCCAGGCTTGTACCCTGACTGGGAATCAAAGTGGTGACCCTTTGGTTCGCAGCTCTTGCTCAATCCACTGAGCTACACCAGCCAGGGCAGGATGCAGTTCTTTTTATGAGAAAAAAAAATACCAAAGGATCTGACACAACTTATCTCTACTGCTAGATAGCTAATCCCTTTCCCCTCTAGAGCCCCTCACTCTGGGCTCATTCTAGTCAGGCCCAGGTCCCTTCTCAGTGAACCATGGACTATACTCATTCTCAACAGCTAACCCCATATTAACTAGAGCCTTCCTATATTCCAGATGGGTCTTTGTTTAAAATGACTTTACCAATCAAACAGCAATGTACAATCTCAATCAATCCCTCTCTCTTTTTAGAGCAAAGACCTTTCATTTGTTGTGGCAGACCACAGAATGAAGACATCACAATCAAGATCCAAGCACCAGTGGTAGAAATAAATAAATGGTAGTTGTGGATTTAAACCTTTTCTTTTTTTACGCCCCAAAGATAAGGAGGCAAGTTTTGAAGCTCAGATACTATTAAAAGTGACCAAGTATTAAGAGAGGAAATGCTGTCCCACAAAAAACATGTTTGTATTATGCTTTAAAGTTTAACAAGTAACCTACATGTTCCTTTATCTCCTTGAAACAGATAGGATATTAGCTTAAAAAAAAAAGTTACAAAATTAGTTTAAAAAGTTTAAAAAATTAGTTTACAAAAAAAAAGGAAACTGGTGTTTAGAGAGACTCAAAAAAGGAAGGAGTTCAAGGTTCCTTGTTACAGTTATGAGAATCTGAAATCAGGCGTCCTGCCTCTGGTGATGTTTCCATTACACAGGTCAAAAACAACCTCTTTGGAAGAACAGCCAAAGACACAAGAAAATAAAAATTTCAAAGCCCAATTGTTCCCATATTTGATATTGTTGGTAAAAGCTAAAACGCAGGAGGACAGTAACATAACAGGAAATCCAAGGGCCATCTCAACATACTAGAAAGGTATATCAAAACAAGGCAAAATATATAGAAATTAAACAATAAGCTGAGACAAAGCAATCAAGAAACTGTTACTATTGCTTCTGAGCCAGCCCAGAGTTCTTCTGGTGGAGGAACCAATCTGCCCTATTACCTCTTAAACAAGTGCCACCAGTGGAGAGTAACTAAGTTATGCTTGTCAATTAAACTTTACCGAATTTAGAAGTTCAGATACAACCCTTAAGTTTGCACCTATAAAAACCAGACTTGAAATTTTCCACCCCTATGCCCCCTCAGCATAAATTATTTAGGAAAAAGTCTTATTTAAAGCAATCTAGGAAAAAATTCTCAATCCTGATAATGGGTAATTAACAGCAGTACTTCTGCAGGACAAGAAAGCTATTAAAAATCTAAAAACATTAGTAGTATTTACAGATTTTTCAGTAACTGCTAAGGCAATTTTCATTTTTGATTTCTCATACATGAAATAGAGATAATATTTCCTGCTACCAACAGTGCCAATACTATTCACATTCAAGAGTTGAGCGCTGGCAATTCAAGTGCTCGGTCGCTTGCAAAATGAGCCCTCAATTCGACTATCAAATTAATACTTCTCGGTTCTACCTCTGATCCCTATCCACCCCACAGGCATTCTATGGTTCTCTCCACTTCTTTTTTTTTTTTCCTCTTCACTCTTAAATAGTTGTTCACTATTGGCTAATATTTCAGCCTCGAATATTCGGAATCTGAACAGCTCTTAGTAAGCAATCCATTTGAGGTCCTTATCCTACCTACAATTCCCGATAACCTTCCAAAATTAAACAGCAGTTAAAGATTAAGTCATATGACTTAGTTCTAAAAGTTAAAACAAAAAGGTAATAAATATCACTGAAGAAACACGTAATTCAATTCCAAGAAGTTCACACTAGTCATACTATTTTTTAAGATTTTGGACATCAAAAGGACCACTGGATACTAAAAGGGCCAAACGTCTACGTAGAAACTTTGCTCACATGCCTAAGGCTATATTAACTGCCAAATATGGAGCTGGACAAGGAATTCCCATCTTCTTCCCTTCTAGCATATGGAGCTCCCTGGCGGCAGTTAATGGTTCACGGAACCAGGTACATGCAATGCTATCATTTGGAAGACTAACGTGAGGTGTGGAGCCTTGAACCTAAAAAAGCAGCATTTTAACCCAAGTTAATATCACAACAATCACATAGGGGGTTAGATGAGACAACTTTGCTGTTGCTACACCTTCGGTGCACGTGTTTTGTTTTTTGTTTGCGTAAGGGAGCAAAGACATCTCCCCTCAAAAAAAAAAATTTTTTTTAAATTAAGTAGACCTAGAAAGGGAAAAACACTGATCTATGCGGAAAAATTATAGATGCAAATATATATTCGCTCCAAAGCGGGCACAAGGCCATCTTATATCGGCTTTTAGAGAGGCAGGTAAAATTCAACCAGATTCGACTAACAAAACACTATATAGGGAAGCTTAGTTCCTCCCCTTAACTAGCCTGCCCACCTCCCCCCACCCCCGACAAAAGTGGGGTAAAAGAAAGAAATCCATTCCCCAAAGCACTCAAACATCTTTTCCGTTCCTAGGTCAATATAGAATCGTTTACGTAAAAAGGGCACGAAAAAGCATACGTTACAGATAGGTCCAATTTCTGAACACGCTGCGGATAAACCCGAGGGGGGGTCAAAGACCGCGGAACACTTAGGTACTGGGTAAGCAAAGCAGCGGCTGCCTTCAAACCCGGATTCTGTTTCCGTGCTCAGAAATGGTGCCCGGAGGCCTCTACTTTCGCATCTGCGTCGCTTCTGCCTCCGCCGACGGAGCCTCTTTCCCCCTCCCCCACGGGCGGGGCGGCGACCGCCTCCCCGCTCGCAGGGAACCAGGAGTAAGAGCCGCAAATGAATCGGAGATAAGACTGATGGCTCCCCACCTAAAAGATCCTCTCCGGAATGCCCACTCTCTCACCGTCCCTATTAAGCCTCCATTAGCGCGCCATTGGGAACTACTGCGTCCCCCCTCCCAGCTCGCCACCTCATCCCCAACAAACCCGGGCTCCACCTGTGCCCTCGGAGCCCTCACAACGCCGATCGGTCACCTCCCTCCCTTCCCACGCGGCCTCCCACCCCTCACCTGAGAGGAAACGCTCCGCTTCTCTCACGCATACACGGCAGCGTAGGCAGCCGGCAAGAACAATGTCTCTACCGCTAAACCTCCGACACCGGGGTCCACGCTGTGGGCGGTTGCCTCGAGCCGCCGCGCGCGAAAAGAGCACGACAGGAACGTCCCCTTCCGACCACCACACCGACAACCCTTCCTGGCCCCCTTACACACCTCCAACCAACAGCGGCGGCGGGTACGTCGCGCGGAGGTCAGCAGGAGAGTCGCAGAGAACCCAACCTGCTGCAGCGGATTCTTCTCACTCGCCTCCCCCTCCCTCCGACAAACGTCAAGCCTCGGAAGCAGGAGAACCGCGAGCACGGTCCCTTACAACCTGCTCTTCCCGGGCGCCAGGCGCTGCGGCGAGCGACCAGGAACACGTACGTCCCGCCCCCTTTGCCACCGCCCCCTCTTATTGTTTTACCCCTGCCGAAAGGGCTGGGGAACCCCCCAGCACGGCCTCAGCCAATCACGCATCTCCTTCGCGAACTGGACCCAACCTTCTCGCGTCCCTCTGCGGAGCACGCGCAGAATGCCGCCGCGCTCACGTACTCTCGCGCCCAGAAAGCCGGGGAACCGGAACCGGCCTGAAGCCGGTACTAGAGTCCGCTGATTTGACGTCACAAGGAGGGTGCCTTTCTCCTGCCTGAAGGCTCTGGCCTTGCCGCCCCTTGAGATCGCGCCAGAACTGGAGCCGGTTCGCCCGCAGCGCTGTCTCTTTTGGGCTGTTTTTGGAGGGTGCCTTTTTATTACTAATGTTAAGAGGGAGGGAATTTTCTTTTCTAAGTAGTAGGCAGCATGTTCTTTGCTGCTCAAGATGAGTATAAAATGCAGCCAGGGGTTTCAGCTGTTTGCATCCTAAACTCACCTATATTCTTTATTATCCCATTCTAGGAAATGATTTTAAATTCCACCGAGAAACTCAAATTCACCCTAACAGGTCAAAGCTGTATATACACATATATATAATCTGGAGCCTACTGGATTCTAGGCCCTGGGATGTAGAAAAATATGCTGTGGCCTCCACAGAGGGGAAAAGAATCTATTTCTTTGTATGCCCTTCTGTATTTAGGTGTTGCTAAATACATACTAAGCATTTTTACAAACATGGCAGCTAAAAGGCTGAAATCCCAAGAGATATCAGCATTACTGTCCTGTCCTAGATCTAGACACAGACTTGGCCCTGGGGCGTAGCTGGGGAAAAACTAGATACTGACTCTCCTGACCTTGATTCATGGAAAAAGCCAAATCTTACAGTTCAGGAAGCCACTCTGCACCTTAGTTCTGTCAGAGACTATCAAGACAACAGAATAATTTTGGAAGGGCTGAAGGAATGGTGAACGAAAGGTAAGTTAGGAAAGAACTCATTTATTAAATGCCCATATACCAAACGTAATGTGGGCATATACATTTCATCCGTTTTCTTCACAATCCTGTAAGAGCAATTTTAGTATTTTTCACATGTGAAAACTGAGGTTTACAAAGGTCATGGCAACATTCGAACCTCTAAAATCGACGTAATTTTTACCTGAGGTTGCTTAATCATTTTGTTACATGCAAAATACACAGGCAGACCATCACCTTTATGAAATGAACTTTGACATGTTTTTCCTTAAAGCATCATAATATGCAGATTGCTCTTTAAGTCTAATACTTATGTACCAGGCACTCTTTTAATTACTTTTCATAATTGTTAAGCCTCACAATAACCCCATAAAGTAGTTAACTATTTTATGTCTTTTACAGATAAGGAAACTGAGACTTAAAGAGGACAAGTAATTTGCCACGGTCACACAGCTACTGTTTGGTGGAGCTGGGATTCAACACAGTCTGCTTTCACACTTCATGCCCTTAACCACAAGCTATAGAATACTTTCATTGTATTGATTATTAATTGCCGCAACTTATCTCCCCTACTGCTGACGGACCTTCTGTGGTTTCCATTGTGGGTTTTTCATGCACCACACTGTTATTCACCATGTATCACGGTGCACAGGTAAAAAGTTTCTCTAGAGCATGGTTCTCAGAAATTAATGTGCCCCAGAATCACTGAGGGAACCTGTTAAAATACTGGGTTGGCCAAAAAGTTCAACTGTTTTTTTCCCTGTAAGATGGCTCTGGTAGCACCTAGTTGTTTTTAACTTCATTTGAAACAATTGTTACATTGTATTGTGACAGCTGTCATATCTGCATACATTTTTAAGAAATCAAAACTGGTGAATTTTTGTGTAGCCATTTTAATATTGAAGATGGAAGAAAACATGCAACATTTTCAGCATATTATGCTGTAGTTTTTCCAGAAAGTTAAAAATACAACTGAAATGCAAAAAAAAAAGGAATTGTCCAGTGTAAAGAGAAGGTGCTGTGACTGATTGAAAAAAAAATGGTTTGCTAAGTTTTGTGCTGGAGATGTCTTGCTGGACAATGCTCCACAGTCGGGTAAACCAGTTGAGGTTGATAGTGATCAAATCGAGACCTTAATTGAGAACGGTCAGTGTTATACCACGCGGAAGATAGCCGACATACTCAAAATATCCAAATCAATAGTTACTGCTGAAAATGAAAAATGTATCTTTTATTTTATGGAAAAAACTAAAGAGACTTTTTGGCCAACCCAATACATATTGCTGGGTCCCACTCCATGGTTTCTAATTCAGCAAGTGTGTGTTGAGGCCTGAAAGCCTGCATTTTCTAACAAGTTCCCAGATGCTGCTGCTGCTACTGTAGCAGCAGTTAAACCATACTTTAAAAACCACTGATCTACAGCATAGGTTGTTCATTCAGTGGCTCAAGCCAAAAACCTTAAGTCATCCTTGACTCTTTTCTCATACCACACAGCCAATCATAGTAAATTTCTGTTCCCTCTATCTTTCAACATTTACTCCGGGTTAAACACTTCTCATTACTATTACTACCGTTATTGAGTCCAGGCCTCCACGACCTACTGCAACAGCCTAAGGGTCATGATGTTTCCACTCTCATTCTACCATGCTCTGGTCTCACAGCAACCAGATCCTTTACAGCTATTAATAAGGTGATATTCTCAAAACCTTCCAAAGATAACACAATAAAAAAAATCCCAAGTCTTTACAGTGGCCTAACAAGGTCCACCTGATCTAGACCTAATACCTAATCTATTACTTCGATTTCTTACCACTTTTTCATCTATACCCAGCTCTTCCTTTGACACTCCAATCACATTTCCAACCCCAAAGTGGGTCCTAGGTAGGTGTGAACCTTTATCAAAAGTCTGTGAAAATTCAAAGTTAACTATCAACTGATTTCCCCAAGTACTCAGACTGAAACATCCTAATGATTCTAAAGCTGAGTTAGGTATGAGTTTCCCTTTTAGAAACACAGCAGAGAGCGGTTGTTGTGTTGGCTGTTGTCATTCTTTTTATTTGATAATCTAAGGGAACAGGCCAGTGCCCTTGACTCCATAGTCAGGTACGGCAAGTTTTTAAAAATTCTTGCAGCACACCGATTGAAAATCACTGCTATAATCTATAGACATTACAATTTCATCAGTTATCCAACAACATCCTTTATATTGAAAGGAAAAAAATTTGTTCTCTGGTTCAGGATGTAATCAGGATTATAAATTCATTTCATTTTTATGTCACCTTACTCTTTCCATAAACATGCAAAGGATTTCTGACTTATAAAAAAAGAACATAGTATTAGTTAAACATGTATGAAGAGCTGTTCAACTGAGACAATGACAAGCCATAACTGGTAAATACTTTTCAATGAAAATATCCAATTTTTTTTTTAAAAAGCTCCTTTGTATATTTCTGTGGCAAGTAAATATTAATTCATACTTTCAAAAAAGCAATTGTGCAAGATATAGCAAAAGCTTTAACATGTTTGTACTTTTTCTGCCAATAATTCCGCTACTGGGTATTTATCCCTCTTAGGATATGTACCAAGAAATTCAATGTGACATTATTTATTTATTATCATTTAAAAACTTGAAGTGCTTGGTCCTGGCCAGGTATCTCAGTTGGCTTTAGCATTGTCCCCACACCTAAGGTTGCAGTTTGATCCCAGGTCAAGGCACATACAAGAATCAACCAATGAATGAATAAATAAATGGAACAACAAATTTATATTTCTCTTTCTCCCTCCTTCCCTTCCTCTCTCCCCTCCATCTTCCCCTCCCTTCTTTCCTTTCCAAAATCAATTAAAAGAAAATTTGAGGCATTTACTAGTGAATAGTTAAATAAACTAAGATACATATTCTTTTTTTTAAAGATTTTATTTATTTATTTTTAGAGAGGGGAAGGGAGAAAGAGGGGGAGAGAAACATCAATGTGTGGTTGCCTCTCACGTGGCCCCCACTGGGGACCTGGCCTACAACCCAGGCATGTGCCCTGACTGGGAATCGAACCGGCAACCCTTTGGTTTGCAGCCTGCACTCAATCCACTGAGCTATACTAGCCAGGGCCATGGTTCATGTTTTTGATGGACTTAATACTTTTCTGTACCTCCTACTTTTCCATCGTAATATGTTACGTTCACAATAAAAACATTTATTAAACAATTAAGGCATTATCTTGGTGCCTGAAGGAAGGGAAGATTTTAACTTTTTATTCTCTCAGCTCTGTCTACCTTCTCTCTCATTACATATAAATGAACATTTATATCATCAGACTGGAAGTACCAAATCAACATAGAGATATAACTGGTAAAACAAAAGAAATGAAATGAATTAAGGAGAAACCAGACAAATCAAACAGAAATCTACCAATTGATGTTGAAGAAAAAAATACTGTCAGTCATATCATGGGATGACTATGATAATTTTTTTATAAAAAAATAATAACTAGATTCAATCACTATTAGCAGATGAATTTCTAAAAAGTGAAATTACTAGAATTACATCAACTGATTTCTGATTTTTTATAGATTTCAGCATAAAATACTTGTCTGAAGTTTAATTTCCAAGGCTTTTTCTCTACACTCTCTCATTTGACCATTTTCAACCTTAGTAGATCTTTAAAACATCAACCAGTTCCATTACCACCATTTTGCTGATGGAGTAGGTGTGCAAGGGATTACTTTACATGAATGTTTAAGGGCTATACACCCCATATAAGTAAGGTTTATATAAGACACAAAAATACAAAGACTAGGCACTGGAAGGGACTCAAATGTAAATCCTTAGTGGATACTCATTTTTCTTGGGAAGTGTCTTACTCATCACAATTTTAACCTTTCAAGACTTACATAACAGCCTTTTGTGACATGCAAAGCAAATGTCTGGGACCTAATACCAATTCAGTTAGTAAGGATTCTGTTGCCAGCAGTATAGTCTGGGCTCTAGAGCTAGGCTGCCTCATTTGCATCCCAGCTTCATCTCATCACTATTAGGAATATTACCTGGACATAATTATCTAGGCATATTACCTTAGGATGCTTAGCTTTTCTTTGCTTCAGTGCTTCCCGTCTATAAAATGGTGGCAAAATATCTATCTTATTAGGATACTGTGAAGATTAGATGAGTTAAGACATATAAAACATTTAAACCATGCCTGGCACATGACAAATGCTCAATAAACATCAACACCAAACATTTGGTGCTTGAAAAGTTATATGCAGCATTTTGTGTTCAACTGATGATTCCTTTCTCCCTGCTTACTGCTTTGCTCTGAATTAACAACTTACATTTGTATAGCCTTTTATCGTTTTCAAACTTGCAAACAGTATTTCATTTCATTTTCACAAGCAATTCACAAAGTAGACAAGCTGCACCAGGCTAAAAGTGGCTAATGTAGAAAGGGACCTCAGAGTGCCCCTTGGTTTCTGCCGTTATACAATACCCCACTGCTAAATGATGAACCTCCTTAGCCGAGGGGTAAACCTTCCTGTTTGGAAGCTCAGGGCTCCCCCGTTGTAGTGGAGCAGGCTCCTGTACAAAGCTTTCGATGCAAAGAGAAACCTGCTTCTAAGAACAGGATGAATACATTCCTTTTAGAGCAGGAGACAAGAAAGGCTATCATGGCCTGAAGAAAGAATCAAATGTTAATTTCTCCTGAAACCTTTCCGGGTGTTATTTTTGTGATACTGGGGCAGGTTAGGGTCTAAAGAGATGTTCCTCCTCTCCATTTGATGGTTGTGTATGAAATATGTCACACATCCAAAAAGATGAGTAAAATACTTGCATAGCCTGCCCATTTGCTGTCAAGTATAAAATAACAACAGGCACAGGGATGTAAAATACAGCATAGGAGGTATGGGCAATAATATTCTAATAATGATGTATGGTGTCAGGTGGGTACTAGACTTATCAAGGAAATCACTTCATTAGTTATATAAATGTCTAATCACTATTCTGTATACCTGAAACTAGTATCATATTGAATGTCAACTGTAATTGAAAAATTTTTTAAAATTTTAACAGCCCTGGCTGGTGTAGCTCAGTGGATTGAGCGGCTGAAAACCAAAGGGTCGCCAGTTTGATTCCCAGTCAGGGCACATGCCTGGGTTGCAGGCCAGGTCCCCAGTGGGGGCCACATGAGAGGCAACCACACACTGATGTTTCTTTCCCTCTCTTTCTCCCTCCTTTCCCTTCTGTCTAAAAATAAATAAATGAAATCTTTAAAAAAAAAAATTTTTAACATAACAATATGAGTGACTATAGGTGGCAGATTTTATCCATCTACAGAACTTATTTTGATCATATTTATTAAAGCCTTCAAGTACAAGAGTTTCCAAATGCTACAAAGAGCTTGCTTGAGAGAATAAAGGTTGCAAATGCTAAGGAAGTCACTTCTTCAGAGTTTAGAGACAAAAACCTCATTAAAAAATTAACACCCAAAGAATTAGGCTATGGGATTACAAAAGCAACCCACCCTGAATAATGGTTTGTAAATTCTAATGGATTCTATCCAATGCTCACAAAGAAAAGACTGCGAAAATCACCTCAGGCCAAGTGATCTGATACAGTAATCCTGAAAAGTGCAAACAACTAAAGGTAATGTAAATAAAAGAGGATTCACCTGCCCTCAGTTATCTAGAGTCCAAAAAATTATGACTTTGGAAAGAGGCAAACCTTCACCATTGTTTATCTTGCACTGTCCAGGGTAGACTAAATTTGGCCGACACGAATATTCTAGCTGTTACTGGGCTGCAGAGTGTGTTGAATTCTTTAAGCCTTACAGCCTGGATTTGAGACACCGCCAGGTTATCTGATCCTCCCTTTGATTTAATGCTCACCAAGCCCTCTGATCTAGAGGAGGGGGCCCAGTCAACAGAAATTCTGTATATTGAAAAGGCATATATCTCCCTCTGTAAAATGGCATCTGGTGAATCACTAATCAGTCTCAGAAGAATGGAGTTAGTGTCAGCCAGTGTCCCTGAGACACATTTCCTCATTTTTGGAGGTGGGGTGTGGGGTTGGGTTATACTGCAGAACCAGAGCTGAGACGCAAACTGTCCACTTAAAGACAGTAGTACGAAATACATGGGATCAAGTTCCATTTTCTTCACTAACTAATTTTGTGACACTGGTTAAGTTAGTTCACTTCTTTGACTTTTAGTTGCCTCACAGACAAACAGCAAACTTTATGGTTGTTGGGAGGATTACTTACAGTGTTTAGCACAGTTGCTGGAACAGCCGGTGTGCAGGTGTAACTGCTGTTACAGAACTGAGGCCGACCTTCAACCTCAGGAAACCCCAACAAACATGGTGCTACGGAGTCATGAACAGGCGCTGGCCCAGGTCAACCCTCCATCCTTCCACTCTCCACTCTCCTCTTGAGTCAAACACTTGGTTTGCCAGTGCAGAGAAACCATGGCATAAGTCTTTGTCTTAGTCACATTTGGAAGAAAGAGGAAAAGGGTATAGAGCCTTGGAAAGCAAATTTGTTTCACTAGTCTCTTTTACTAACCAGGCTCAAAAACTACTCATAGTAGTAAAAGACTACCCTAATGCAAAATTTAAGGCATTCATCAGCAGAAAACTGAGATGGTAGAACAGTTGTGAAACTTCTGACTGGAAAAAGATCATCATAAGCAACGATACAGTTAATACAGGAAAGGCATTTTGACCTTTTACCTTGGCTGTATGAGAGCAAAATACAGCCAATCTCACATACACAGTGTCAGCATCAGCCCTTATTTCCACTCGCAAGTTTCCACGTGTAACCACTTCCTTGTAGGTTCTTCTAGGCTAGCGAATCCTAGATTCTGGGTCCAGGGCAGCAGAATATTTTAATGAACTTTACCTCAGCAGGACATATATAAAAGGCATATGACTAACGCACGTTTCTTCCTCAGAATCACAATTCATCCTACCCTTCTTATTAGATCATAAGCTGGTTTTTGTGGAGTTTTTTGTTGTTCTTGTTGTTGTTTTAAATATCTTTACCCTTGTCCTTCCAGACTGCTGCTCTGACCTAATCCTTGTTGATTAACACTCTCAGGGTGAGGCCTAGTTGTATAAATACATGTCCTGGCTCCTGGCAGCTTGCTCAAAACTAACAGGAGCTCCCAGTTTCATTCTCATACTACATGGGCTTCCAAGATCCCAGGCCTGGTCCCTAACTCCAGAACCACGACCCCAAATTACCCAGTTCTTGATGGTGACCTGAAAAAGGAAAGATATCTGAAAGTTACTGACCAAAGGCCTTTTGTGTACAAGAAAGCAGTCCAGATAACATGTGATCACAGGACAATAATGCTAGAAGCAGTTTTTTCATCCCCTGAAATCAACCAAGGGCTGTAGAAAATCCACGGAGCTTTCAGCCCTTTAAGAAAAAGAAATGTGAGGGTTTCGGCGAATTTTCTAGAAGCAGTGTCGGCGGGGGCGGGGGGCCCTCTAATAAGAATTGTTTAACAGTTTCCAGATATAAGTAAATATATTTCTCTAAATATTACTCTAAACCAGAAATTTTTAACCTGTGATCTATGTATATTTTGGGAGGTGGAGATAGAGAATGTTTGTGAAACCATGAATGTTTTATTTATATCTGTATATATGTCTTTTTTGCTGAAAGGTTCATATTTCATTGTCTTCTAAATTGCATGTATCCTAAAAGGTTAAGAACCAATGATCTAGACTTCAAGTCAGGATGGCAGAGCACACAGACATGGCTCACCTCTTCACCCAACCACATCAGAATTACAACCAAAATATACAACAATCATCACTCAGCCCATCAGAAACTGTATTGAATGGAAGTCTGACAACTACGGAATTGAATAAACCACATCCATACACACTAGTAAGAGGGGCGCAGGCGCAGAATGGTCTGGTCCTATACCCACATGTGGTGGATAAAAATTCTGGAGGGACATCTCGGGAGCGAGGATTCCCAGCCCCACAGCTCAGGGTTCCAGTGCCAGGAAGAGAAGTCCCCAGAACTGCTGGCTGCAAACACAAGCAGGGATTGAGTTGGTGCAAGAAACTGCTGGAGCCCCAAGTAGTTCTTCTTAAAGAACCCACACATGGCCCGGCTGGTGTAGCTCAGTAGATTGAGCGCGGGCTGGAAACCAGAGGATCCAGGTTCGATTCCCAGTTGGGGCACATGCCTGGGTTGCGGCCAGGTCCCCAATAAGGGCCAGGTCCCCAATAAGGGCCAGGTCCCCAAAAAGGGCCATGTGAGAGGCAACCATACATTGCTCTTTCTCCCTCCCTTCTCCTCTCTCTGAAAATAAATAAATAAAATCTTAAAAAAAAAAAAAGAACCCACATGGACTAATCTACCAGACTCACTCCCTCTGAGCTCCAGCTCTGGGGTAGCAGCTTGAAAGGTGCCAGTGGCATACTGGGAGACTTAAGTGTCTGGCATCAAGGTGAGCAGAGGCCATTGTCTCTTTTCTAAACCCTCCCTGCCTGGAGTCACAGAGCCAGCAAGCTGGTGCCACATCTGAGACTCCGTCAACCTGGCTAACATACTTTGACCTGCCTTACAGATCCCCAGAAACTCTGCGGCACCCAACTTACAGGCCCACCCAAGCTGCTTTTCAATATGAATGACTGGTGTTGGGTCCTGCTGCAAGACTTCCTAAATCCTCTCAAATAAGCAAGGGCTGGCCTTAGTGAGCCCCAGGGTGGCACTACCAGTAGCTAGCTTAGATTCACAGCTTGGCTTTGCCTGGGAATCTCCAAGCCAAGCCCAAGTAGCAGCCATCTCAGATTGCTTTATAGCTCGGGCACGGTGGCCCTGGGCAAAACACAGGTGGGTGCTGACCTCGGCCTGCACAACCCAGGCAAACCCAGGGCCAGAGCACCCAGTAGACAGCTAGAGACCACATTAGAGCACCACCAACATGCCCCTGCACAGCCGATCCTCCATGGAGGGTGGAGGTTGGTGGTCAATGGTCACAGCCAGTCCTTGCTGCTGACTGGCCCAGATAAATCCCTTCCATTGATCTGGCAACAGGAACCAAGACTCAACTACAAGAGGGTGTATGCAGCCCACACAAAGGGTACACTTCGTGTTCCCAGCTTGGGTGATGGGGTAGGCTGTGCCACTGGACCTACAGGATACCTACTACATTAGACCACACTAACAAGACACTTAGTCAAAGCAGCTCTATCTAATACATAGAAACACACACAGGGAGGCTGCCAAAATGAGGAGACCAAGAAACATGGCCCAAAGGAAAGAACAGAACAAAACTCCAGAAAAAGAGCTAAACAAGATGAAGATAAAGCAATCTATTAGATGTAGACTTCCAAACACTGGTTACAAGGATGCTCAAGGAACTTAATGAGGACCTCACCAGCATAAAAAAGATCCAGTCAGAAACAAAGGATACACTAACTGAAATAAAGAACAATTTACAGGGAAACAATAGTAGAGTGGATGAAGCCAAGAATCAAATCAATGATTTGGAACATTAGGAACCATAAAACAACAACCAGTCAGAACACAACAGGAAAAAGAGTCCAAAAAAATAAGGGTAGTATAAGCAGCCTCTGGGATAAATTCAAGGGGTCCAACATTCACATCATAGCAGTGCCAGAAGGAGAAGAGAAAGAATAAGAAATTGGAAATCTATTTGAAAATATAATGAAAGAAAATTTCTCTAATTTGGTGAGGGAAACGGACATGCAAGCCCAGGAAGCAGAGAGTCCCAAATAAGATGGATGCAAAGAGGCCCACTCCAAGACAGATCATAATGAAAATGCCAAAGGTTAAAGATAAAGACAGAACCATAAAAGCTGCAAGAGAAAAGAAGTTACCATACTTCGCCATATATAATGCACTTCCATGTAAAATGTGCATCCATGTTTTTGGCCCAAACATTCAGGGAAAAAATCTTTATTTTTAATTTTTTAATTCAATTATTTATTTATTTATTTATATTTAGATACTTTGTTTTTTGTATTATAAAGATATTTTAGCATTCTTTTTTTTAACATATTATGGCACAAGAAATTTTATGTAACAATTATATAACACAACAGATACAGGGTATTTCAGGTACTACCCATGTATAATGTGCATCCATATTTTTCCCTGAAAAATTTGGGCTAAAGTGTGCATTATACACAGCAAAGTATGGTAGTTAGCTACAGGGGAGTTCTGATAAGACTGTCAGCTGACATCTTAAAAGATACTTTGCAGGCTAGAAGAGATTGGCAAGAAATATTCAAAGTCCTGAAAAGCAGGGACCTACAGCCAAGATTGCTCTACCCAGCAAATCTATCATTTAGAATCGAGGGGCAAAGAGCCTCTCAGATAAGAGAAAACTAAAGGAGTTCATCATCACCAAACCACTATTATATGAAACGTTAAAGGGACTTAACAAAAAGATCATAACTATGAACAATAAAATGGCAAAAAAATACATGTCTATCAGCAATTGAATATAAAAAACAAACTAAGCAAACAAGAAGAACGGAGACAGAATCATGGATACAGAGAGCATTTTTATGGTTGTCAGATGGGAGTGGAGTGTGGGGGAATGGGTGAAGAGGTGAGGGGATTAACAAGTACAGATAGGTAGTTACAGAACAGCCATGGGATGTACAGTACAGTATAGGATAGGGAGTGGCCAAAGAACTTATACACAAGAACCATGAACATGAACAATACGGGGGGATTGCCTGAGGGAGTGGGGGGTGTTTGGTGGAGGGGGCAAAGAGGGAAAAAATCAGGACAACTGTAATAGCATAATCAATAATATATAATTTTTTAAAGTAAAAAAGAAGAACCAATGATCTAAAGCATATTCTTCCCCAATGTATATTATGGCAATAATGAATTGTTTACTAAAATAAAGGCTTTATAGTATAAAGAATGCTATTTTTGTTCAAAATTCATATTTAACTCCAATTCTGTGCTAATCAATAACTTCAGTTTACCATAACTATGGATGCAGAACTATTTCCTGGTTTTGATATTGTACTATAGTTATAAAGGATATCAAATTGGGGAAAATGGGGTAGAGGTTGCATAGGACCTCCCCATTCATTTCTCTTTTTTTAAGTCAATTATTAGTTTTATTTATTTATTTTTTTAAAGATTTTATTTATTTATTTTTAGAGAGGGGAAGGGAGGGAGAAAGAGAGAGAGACAAACATCAATGCGTGGTTGCCTCTCACGTGACCCCCACTGGGGACCTGGCCCGCAATCCATGCATGTGCCCTGACTGGGAATCGAACCTGCGACTCATTGGTTCACAGCCCACGCTCAATGCACTGAGCTACGCCAGCCAGGGCTTTATTTTTAATTTTAAATTGTATTTTTTCCATTACCATTTATCCCCTTTATACCACCACCCCCCGCTGCAATCACCACACTATTGTCCATGTTCATGGGTCCTTTTTCTTGTTTGCTCCATCCCTCCACCCCTTCACCTCCCTCCACCAAAGCTGTCAGCCTGCTCTCCATCTCTGAGTCTGTCTCTTTTTTGCTTGTTGTTCAAGTTTATCATTAGAGTCCACATATGAGTGAAATTATACGGTATTTGTCTTTCTCTGACTGGCTTATTTCATTTAGAATAATGTTCTCCAGGTCCATCCACACTGTCGCAAGGGTGAATTTTTCTTTTTTATGGCCAAGTAGTAGTCAATTGTGTAAATGCCCCATAGATGTTTCATCCACTCATCTACTGGTGGACACTTGGGCTGCTTCCATATTTTGGCAATTGTAAATAACACTGCAATGAAAATAGGGGTACTTATATTCTTTTGAATTAGTGTTTTGGGGTTCTTTGGAGAAATTACCAGAAGTGGACTCACTGGGTTATAAAGCAGTTTTATTTTTAATTTTTTAAGGTATCTCCATACTGCTTTCCATAGTGGCTGCACCAGTCTGCATTCCCACCAACAGTGCACAAGAGTTCCCCTTTCTCCACGACCTTGCCAGCACTTACTTGTTTTATTGATGATAGCCATTTTGACAGATGTGAGATGATATCTCATTGTGGTTTTAATTTGCATTTCTCTGGTGATTAGTGATGTTGGGCATCTTTTCATATGTCAATTGGGCATCTGTATGTCCTCTTTGGGAAGTGTCTATTCAGGTTGTTTGCCCATTTTTTAGTTGGATTCTTCTTGAGGGGTTGGGTTTTATAAGTTCTTTATAAATTTGGGATATTATCGGATGCAAATATGTTCTCTTTTATATAGTGTGTTGTCTTTTAATCTTGTTCATGGTTTCCTTTGCTGTGCAAACACTTTCTAGTCTGAGGTAGTCCCATTTGTTTATTTTTTCTGTTGTTCCCCTGCCTGAGGAGATATATCAGATAAAATATTGCTATGAGCGATGTCTGAGATTTTACTGCCTGTCTTTTCTTCTAGGATATTTAGGGTTTCAGGTCTAACATTTAAGTCATTAACTCATTTTGAATTTATTCTTGTGTGTGGCTTAAGGTGGTGGTCTAGTTCATTTTTCTGCATGTATCTGTCCAATTTTCCCAACACTATGTATTGAATAAGCTATATTTGCAACTGCCTATTAAATCTATACTTATTTAAAAATAAACAATATTTTTTAAACCATAGGTTCTGGAATGTGGTAGAGTTTGGTTCTTAATCCCAGCTCTGCATTTAAAACTTGTAAGATGCTGGGCAAGTCATTAAGTTCCTTGAGATAGTTTCCTCACCTGCAAACAGGCACAATTGCATTTCTTTTTCACAGGACTGTCACATGTACAGTTCTTAGTACAGGGCCTGACCCATAAAGCATCATATAGATATAAACTATGATGGTTAAACTGTTAGGCCATGTGGTCATAGCCTAGACATCATACTTCACTGGGTGACAAGCACATATATGGCTTTCGGGTTCTGAAAGAGGCAATAATTTGGCCTCCTTCAGGGTAGTGTTGGAAGCCCAAATCTATAAAGCGACAGTAAACATAAACAAGGACATGCCCTTTCGAAATATGAAGACAATCTAGTGTAACAGAACAATTAGGGGTTAATAAGGGGGAAGAAAGAGAAGTATGTACACACAGCAAAAGCAGAGAATGGGATCATTTTTACAAGTGGGTACTCCAGACCATATTTGCTCAGTATCAACAGTGTGTTTAAGGACCCCTAAAGTGAGATAGAAGCTTCATCTAAATTGTTTCTGTTTAATGGTAGACAAAATAATGATAGTGTGCATTTCACAAAGCTGCATGTTTTCCATTAATAGTTACTAACGAAACCTAAAATTTAGAAATGAGCTAATATTATGATTTGTAAAAGAAACATAGAAGGGTGGTCATATATAATAATTGTTATTAATAATTTGCTTTCCAGGGGTGTATATGCTAATGAGAGAGACGCATGCAAAGAATTCTAACATCACTTTAACAAAATAAGGTTTAAAACAGATTTGCAAGGGGTACAGTGAGAACAGAGAGATGGGATAATTACATCAAACTAGAGGTTCAGAATTCCTGGAGGTGATGACATCTGAGCTGATTCTTGCAGGTAAAATAAGAATAAGCCAGCAAAGACAGTGCCATGGTTGACCACGGCTGTTCCAGGAAGAAGGAACAGCAAGAGCAAAGGTGCAGCAGTGGTGACAGGCAGTTTGTTATGACTACAAGTTCAAAGCCAGGCATATCTCAGAAAGGGAGGGGCGGGGCGGTCAATGGCATTTACAGAAAATTTTTCTTCAAGCTTTCTCACTGCATATAAATCCTACAAAAAATATTTGTACAAGCACTTTCATCACAGAACACCTATTTCTGTGATAAGCAAAGATGGCAAGACGTATTACTGTACATCTTGGAAAAGCTGGGCTTAATTTCCATGAACAAACTTTGCATTTCCTCTTTATTCTTCTCTGCAGACTGAGAGAACACAGTTTTTTAAGCATTAAAAAGCAGTACTTTTTTTTGCCCTGGGAACTGGCCGGGGTCTGATGGCCTTTCTTATCAAATGTGGGAATCTTATGGGAAGCACAGAGGAAGGTAGGACGACACTTAGTGTCAGATCGCTGCAGAAGTGATTGGTCCTGCAGAAGTGATTGGTCTCGCTCGACTGCTTAGGGATGCATTTTTTGGAGCTCTCTGGTCTGAAGACTAAACATCAGTGCTAACTTTATGGGAACAGGGAAGTATTATCTATGAAGGAAGTACTGGTTATTATGCTCGCTGTGTGTTTTAAACCTCACAAAAATTTTATTTATTTATTTTTAGACAGAAGGGAAGGAAGAGAGAAAGACAGGGAGAGAAACATCAATGTGTGGTTGCCTCTCATGTGGTCCCCACTGGGGACCTGGCCTGCAACCCAGGCATGTGCCCTGACTGGGACTCGAACCAGCGACCCTTTGGTTCACAGCTGGCACTCAATCCACTGAGCTACATCAGCCAGGGCACAAAGCCTCTGCTTTCAATGACTGATCTGGTTGGCTTCAAAGCAAGACACTGACCTCTTACACCAGTTGTTTTGTGGGGTTTCTTTTGGGGAAAGACAGCACAGTACAAGACCTGCACCCCTCCCCAAGCCACCTGAGTATTCAAATACATTAGGAAAGGCCTGATTCACGAAGACCTTCCTTCCTTGTGCTTCATTCTGAAATGCAAGCCTTTGTTGGTACACGAAAAGAAATTCCACAGAGAACAAATATCTGTGTAAAGTACTCTGCCATGTTTAGTAAACATTCCACTAGCTTGTTTGTGCAGGAAAACAGAAAAGTGCTAGAGAAACTAGGAGTAAATTATATGACACTTTCCAACACCTGTAGGTATAAAAACACGGCCTTCATCCCTAGCTATATTTTTGGTCATATACGTAAAAGATTCCTAGGTGAAGAAAGGGGCTGGTCTACAATATTGGATACTAGATATGAAAGAGAAAAAGAATTTTAAATAGAAAGAAAAATCATAAGCAGTTCCTAAAGACATGTCAAAATATAAAGATCCCAGGAAGAAAAGACCTAGACAAGAAATTTAATCTTATGTTTATTAAATGTTTATAAATGTTCAAGTTTATTCAGTTCAAATTTAATGACTTGTCCAAGTAGCTCTGCAACACCAAAATGCTATCATTTGCCTTCAGTAATGTTAGTCTTCTGAATTTAAATCCCCTAACAAATCCTTCAGGAATGGATTATTTTCATACTGAGCAAGGGAGGTGGCTTATTCAATAAATCACCTAAAGAATATTTTAGTGTCTCATTAACCTTTCCAAATAATTTACTCTGAAGGAAATTGGGTGAATTTAACATGAGAAGACGGTCCACAGGCAGTGTGAATCTCACAAACACAACGTTGAGTAAAAGAAGCCAGACAGAAAAACAGAACATAGGCTATAATTCTCCACTGGTACAAAGTTCATATGAAGGCAAAACTAATTCTTGCTTATAGACGTCAGCAGGGGCTCGGAGGACACAGGGGAAGGATCTGAAAGACGGATAAGCTTTGGTTTCTTGACCTGGGTGCTGGTTCCCTGGTGAGTTCAGTTTGCAAAATTTTATTGAGTTACATACTTATGATTTATGCCTTTTGGGGGGTTCATATGTTATGTTTCAATAAAAAGTAAAAATAAATAAACAAATAAAAAATAACAAAGATTATCATGGGTCCTTCATCCATGAAGCACTTAGGTTGAAAACCAACCTTTGAGTCCACAGGAGGGAAATCTATAAAGAAGGAACGTCAGCTAGTGGTTCCTTAGGACTGATGGTTGACAGTTAAAGGTATGGAGTTTCTTTCTGAGGTGATAAAAAGTGTTCTAAAGTTGACGTGGTGATGGTAGCACAGCTCTTTTTTTTTTTTTTCTAAAGATTTTATTTATTTTTTAGAGAGAGGAGAAGGGAGGGAGAAAGAGAGGGAAGAACAGCAATGTATGGTTGCCTCTCACATGGCCCTCACTGGGGACCTGGCCCACAACCCAGGCATGTGCCCTGACTGGGAATCGAACCGGGACCCTCTGGTTCCCAGCCCGCGCTCAATCCACTGAGCTACACCAGCCAGGGCCCAGTAGCACAGCTCTTAACATAGTAAAAACCACTGAATTGTACACTTTAAAACCCAAAAATAAAAACCAACATTTGGAGAACTATTATTTTATACCGATTATTGCTCAGTCCCTCTGCATTGTCCCGATTCATTTCCTAGACTCCCAGACTGAGTATCTGGTTGTGGAATGAGTACAAATGTAATTTTCACTCGAATGAAGAGCTAATTAAATTAACACTACTCGGGTTCACTGGCCTCCCTGACCTCCACTTGTTTATTACTTACTGCTTCCTTCTCTCGGTGAGCAATGAATTGAAAATCTAAATCCTCACACTGCCATTTATTAGCTATAAGACATGAACAAACTATTGATCTTTCTAAACTTCAGGTATGACACTGAGACATATCTAGCACACAGTAAATTTTTTAAAAAATGTTAGTTACCCTTCCTTTTTTCTTCCCCTTCAAAAATTAGAGAATCGTATTTAAAGAAAACAAAAAAACAAAACTTGTTGTCTTGTGACTATTACAAATTCCATTCTGATCTTGGCTGTCCTGTGTCTTGTACTTAATCCAAGTTACAGAGTCTGTTGTCCTCTGGCTCCCTGTTCTCTGGACTGGTAGATTCGGAATCTGATCCCTGCCTTGGCTGACCTCCCAGGAGTTGGTATCTAGACCACCTGTCAACCCCATTTCTGATTTTGCCTTCCCTACTTGCTCTGTATTGCTGCTGAAAAGTCAAGCATGCATGCCAAACAGCAGATTTTTAGTTGGATCTTAAAGATCAAGTAGGAGTTAGGATTTGGGTCAATGGAGAGAATGGGGTTGGGCAGTCCAGATAACAGGACAGGTGGAACAAAAGGAAGAGCCTTGAAAGCACAAGGTGTGAGGGAGCATGGAAGGCCTTGGAGGGGCTTCTGGAGAACACAGATTGAAAACTGGGAGCCTGCAGGCCCGACCCCGCTCACAGCTGTCCTGCTTAGCCCTCACAGTTTGTAGAAGGTTTTGGACTTGGTTGCTAACATTTAGAATTGGGAGATTTTACATCAAAATCAGATGTGCAGCTTCTCTTGAAAATGACAAGGATTTGACAACACTGGACCGCCACTCTACATGGAAACCATGGGGATCAGGAGCTGCTGCTCGCTGGGCCCAGGGCATCCTCTCCCCAGTTCTCTGTAGTCTCTGCCATCACCGGCCTCTCCTCTTCGCTTACTGCCCTGCCTCTCTAGCATTCAGTACTGATTTAGTCAATGAACAAATTAGAATGGAAGAAAGAGAGGATGAAGAGGAAGAAATACAGTCCCGTATTAGTACCACTAAGGAGTTATATCAAATCCTCACACTGCACACTGGAAACTTACACTATGTGTGTCAATCACATTTCAACAAAGCTGAAAAGAAAAATACTGCAGAGAGTAACTGTGAAAGGCCTCGAATACCATGCCAATAAATGTGGACTATGGCCTGGGGTGAAAGGTGCCTGAAGGCATTTTCCCAGCGAGCAACATGATGAAGGTGAGTGTTTAGAACTATCTGAGGTACAACTTTAACTAGCACGTGTGTCAAAAGAGTGCTTACCTGATTTTATGGGACACAAGCAAATCTGGCCCTCCCACCTTTCACATGATACACAGTTGAGAATAAAAAAGAAAAGAATGCGCCCGGCTGGTGTGGCTCAGTGGATTGGGCGCGGGCTGGGAGCCAGGGGGTCCCGGTTCGGTTCCCAGTCGGGGCACATGCCTGGGTTGCGGGCCAGGTCCCCAGTGGGGCCATGTGGGAGGCAACCATACATTGCTGTTTCTCTCCCTCACTTTCTCCCTCCCTTCTCCTCTCTCTAAAAATAAATAAATAAAATGAAAAAAATATTTAAAAAAAAATAAAAGAATGCTAATATTAATAATTTTAAAAAGCCTACCTTAGAGGTCAATATATTGCTGTACCTCACCAAGTTCCAGGAAGGATTTAAGATGGCACAAGAAGGCAGGATGAGCTTAAGTGTGAGGTACCACATCCAGAAGTAATGATAAAATTTTCCATAATTTTGAGCATGAAGTAATAGAGGCACGAAGGGAGTTGGGGCAGTAGGACACAGAAGAAGGCAGGACTTTAAGAAGGAGTAATAGTCATGACCTAGTAAATGTCCAGGAGGAAGGCCCTATGGCCCAAGGCACAGCACCCAGATTCTGCCAGTGAAGGCTGAGACATAGCACTAGTGGGGCTGAGGAAAACAAAATAGAAATAAAATGGGATTTGATCATCTGGGAAGAGACATGGTCAAATTAACCAACATTTCAAGGCCTCAGAAAACAGGCTTCAGACCTATAGGGAGAGTGGAGTTCTTGGAAGGAAAAGACAAGCAGCATTTGGGCCCCCAGGACGGAAGTCTGAGTGACTATAGCCTCTCCCAGGTGCCACAGGCTCAAGTAAGGCCTGCCTGATTTTAGCATTCAAACTCAGTTCTAAGATTCATTCTTTTATATTCCGCACCCCGCACCCTCACCCCCCGCCGCCCCGCCCACACACACACTCCTTAGAGACTTAGGTGGCAGAAGACAACAGCCCAGAGCTGACTACTGCTCACACGGCCTGGTCCTCTGGCAGGATGCCGTTAACACCCTGACCTAAGTTACGTTTCGGCTCCTGAGCCCTCAGGTGGAACGACCCCATGGCTACTTCCCTATGAGACCCAACAGAGGAACGCTGGAACAGACCTCCAAGCTGTCCTCAAGACCTGAAGAAATGATTTATTACCCTTACCTCACCTCCCACCAATCAGCTCCCAATATGACCCTGAACCCCTAACCTACATTGTCTTGTGATTTAGCCCTATAGAATCTATAACCTACATGCCATCAGGGAGTTTGGGCATTTGAGCAATAGTTTCCCATTCTCCTGGGTGGCACCATTCATCAATAGCCAATAAGTCTCCATTGTAATTCTCAGTGTTTAGTTTTGGCTCTGCTAGCGTTCAGGTGAATGAACTCTTTCTGTCTGTAACAGTCCAAGCCTGGAGGTGATAGGTACTGGTTGGTGTTCAGGGCCTAAAGTTCAAAGCAGGAGCTGGGCTATGAAGTCTGAGGTGAGCAAAGGTCAACCTAGATAGCCCCAGAAATTAGGCAGAAATGTGGGCTGGGAGCTTAGAAAAAAAAATTAGGCTTGAAATAGAGATTTGGTAGCAAGATAACGAAAGCCGAGGAGTGCTGAGAGAGAAGTGTAGGTGACTAACTACCAAAGCCTCCGAAGGAGCCATGTTTAAGGGATGCAGAGATTAAAAAGTAGCTATCACAGTGGTCAAGGATTCACAGAGAAAAACCTGAGTAGATCAGAAACATTTAGCATCACAGAAGCTAAGAGAGCAAGAAATTTCAGTAAGGGGGCAGTTAACAGTCACTTACTGAGGAGAGGACACACAGAACAGAGCTTGAAATAATGTCCAGGATCTGGCTGGTCGCCTTCAAGAGTCCCACAGAAAGCAGCGGGACCAGATGGAAGGGGTTAAGAGTAGGAAGTTAGAGGGTGCCAAACAAACTTGTCGGTATTTATGGGAGTAAGACTTGAGCGGTGTTTGTTTGGGCTGCGGAGTTGCTAGGCTATGACAAGCACACACTGAACTCCTGCCCTGCCTTACCCTTTCATGTCTGGAAGCTGACACATCACCTGGGTCACATATTCTCACCTAGTCCCAAGTAATAACTGTACAGTACTTCTCAGATTTCTTCGTTTTCAAAGTGGAAGCCAATGGCTCTCTAACTGCATCTGCGGCTGCCAACAGTCCACAGTGTGGGCCAGCAGCCTCTCAGTTGCTCCCTATCATCAGTGTCGTCATGGAAAGAGGACTAAATCAGGAGCGCGGGCACCAATGGGCAGCCGCTAATTTTATGGCTGTAATCTTTTTATGCAGTTCTCTGTTCACGGGCACCCAAGGGTGACAAGAAATTGAATTCACAGCACTTTCCACATGGCAGGTGCTCAAATATACTTGCTTAAGCAGTCAGAAAATGCTCATTCATAATTTTAAGGTTTTTTTTTTTAAGGAAATATAACTTCCTAAGAAGATGCAAAAACTTACATTCAGACTTTATTTTCATCCCCTTTAAAAAGAAGTGAATTGGGCTTTTCGGTTCATGGTACCAAAACCAGAAACCTTATAAAAACTAATTTCATGATTTAAATTTTCTTAAACTAATGCACTTTGCTGAAATATTTAAGGATGAAAGGATATAAGCCTGAGATTTGCTTCAAAATAATAAATAATTTAGGGGAAGTGGGTTAGGGTATAGATAAAAAATAGGTTAAAATAAGGTTTAAATCAATAATGATTTAAGTTTGGTTAACATACTAAATCTCTGCTTTTATGTATATTTTTATAGGTTTATTTTTTTATTTATTTTATTGGTTTTCTAGAGAGAAAGAAAAGGAGAGAGAGAGAGAGAAACATCGACTTGTTGCTCCACTTGTTTATGCGTTCATTAGTTTATGCTTTTGTGCCCCTTGCATATCGAGATGACTCTCTAGCCAAGTGAGCTATACCTGGCCCGGGCTACTTTTATTTGTTTGACATTTCCCACTAGTTAAATTTTTAAAAGGTAATGCACTTTTGTAAGTTAGGTAATACCTTATAAACAAAATTGAAAGGCAAGCAACAAACTGGGGGAAATATGCAAAATCCTGCACTTAGAGTTTATATCCTTAAGATAGAAAGAGCTCTTACAAATGAATTATGCAGCCTAACAGCAAATAGAAGAAATGTCATGAATGGGCAATTCACAGAAGAACAAATAATAAAACATATTCCGCTTCACTAATTATGAGAGACAGAATAATACCCGCCCCCCCCCCCCAGGATGTCCATGTCCTGATGGGCACAAATGTGAATACTGTTACTTTGCACAGCAAAAGGATTTTGTGGGTGTGATTAAGGATTTTGGAGTGGGGAGACTATCCCGATGACCCCAGTGGACCCAAAGTACTCACAAGGGCCTTCATGAGAGGGAGGCAGGAGGGCTAATGTTAGAGAGAAAGCGATGAGACAAAGGAAGCAGTCAGTGGAGGAGATTCAACAAGGCTACGTTGCTGGCTTTGAAGATGGAAGAAGGGACCCTGAGCCAAGAAATGCAGGTGGCCTGCAGAAACGGGCACAGGCGAGGAAAGTGATTCTCCCTGGAGCCTCCAGAAGGAAGCAGCCCTGCTGACACCTTTATTTTAGCCCAGTCACTAAGTCTGGAGGAAAACATAAAACAATGCCATCCAATCTCACTAAATTCTTGCCTACTGACTTCCAGTGACTCTGCCTCCTCCACCGCCATTGCAATTACACAATATTTCCTATCAATTTACTCTCCTAGATGAGTAGGTCACTTCTGCTCTGCTCTCCTCAAATTTCCCAATTAACTTCTCCCCACTTACCTTCCCAATGCATTCCTTCCTGCCCTTTGCTGGAGGGAGGGACTTAATCCCACCGCAGAGTTAAGAGCAGGGAAGACACTTTCAAATTCTCCCACCTCTACCTGTACCAGCAGCGACACCTACCCACTCCTGTCCCACCTACTGCTTCCCATATACTGTGTTCTTACCTAAGCCCAATCCTCCCCTCTCACTTACTCAAGAACATCACTCCTGCAGTTCTCCATCATCAACAAATTTTCTCTCTCCAATGGATCATTAACATCAGTATATAAATGTGCTTTAAACCAGTAACAAACTTCCCCTGTAGCGACAACCCCATTTCTCTGTCTCTCCTTAGAGTAAGCTGCTCAAGAGTTGTCTACTTGCTTTTTCTAATTCCTCTTCTATGCTTTTTGAAGCTGCTAATTGCTTGTTAATCCATTCTCAGCACAGATCTGCACGGTGGGGATCATTAATTCCATTGACAAAAAAGCAAACCGAGGATCAGAGAAGTTGGGCAACTTGTTCAATACCACACCTCAGTTGTCAGCAGCCGACACTCTGAAATCTGTGCCCTTTTGATTCCTTGCTTCAGCCTGGCTCTCTTATCTTCTTCTGTGCATTGGAGAACGCAGGCAGCTCCTATAATACTGGTCTTGTTTACATGTTGTACAAAGTGTTTATAAGATGCCACATAACATATTGAGTTTTAAAAATGTGTTTATTCTTTTTTTAATTGATTTTTAGAGAGATAGAAAGAGAAAAACATCGATTTGTTGTTCCACTTATTTGTGCATTCATTGGCTGATTCTTGTATGTGCCCTGATGGGAGATTGAACTCACAACCTCGAGACATCAGGATGACGTTCTAACCAGCTGAGCTACTGGCTAGGCAACATATTGATTTTTTTTTTTAAACTTTTTTTTTTGGTAAGATTTTATTTATTTATTTTTAGAGAGAGGAGAAGGGAGGGAGAAAGAGAGGGAGAGACACAGCAATGTGTGGTTGCCTCTCACATAGCCCTCACTGGGGACCTGGCCTGCAGTCCAGGCATGTGCCCTGACTGGGAATTGAACCGGGACTCTTTGGTTCCCAGCCCACGCTCAATCCACTGAGCTACACCAGCCAGGGCTCTGGCTAGGCAACATATTGATTTTTGAAACTAATATATTTCACATTTTATCTGTTTCTTTCATGTATTACATTGAGATAATGTTTTCTCTTATAGTTATTGACTTTAGGAAAGATTCTATGAATATTTTCCTAAAATATGAAGCCAGTTTACTATAGTCTATCATTTATTCATATATTTATTATTTTCATTTTAAGTAATACCAAGTCAATATAAAACTGTAGAAAACAGGAAGCAAAAATACATCAGCCATAATTATACCACCAAAGACAAATATTGTTAGCACTTTATTTCCTTTCATGTTTTCATATGTTTTTTTCTAGTTATAATCATAGCAAATATGGAAAAGTAATCTTGAGTTATCTATTAAAATATGCAAGGAAATCCACATAAATAAAAACACAAGTATTTAAGAACAAATGAATTCAGCTTCGGGAAAAACAACAGAACATGACTTTCATGTCCATCAATAAAGGAGTAGTTACATAATTTGCTTCCTCTTCTGTAAAGTTGAAATAATACTAGTATTCCATTGGACTGTTCTAAGAATTAAATTAGAAAATGTATGGAAATCATAGAGTATATTAAATGACCACTGCTCAGAAAGCATATTACTTTTACAACAGCTCATCTCCTCAACTCTGTAGTGTCTCAATCCAGCCCTTTCCAACTCAGGTCAAAGTTCTCTAACCTGGCAGCAAGACTGAGAAAGTCTCATTACTCTTTCAATTTCTAGGTTCCAAAGATATGAGGTTATTCTGTCAACCCAACAGATACCAAGGAAGTTCATTCCATGCCCTACTTCCGACAGAAATAAGTTCCATTGCACTATTTTGAATTGGTTTTTCTGAGGAACCTGAATGACTTCTCTGGCTTCAGCCATAATTGACCAGCTCTGACGTTTCAGGAGTTAGTGATGCACAGCCTACAACCCTGGTTTTTTCCTTTCTCTTTCGATGGCTACTTCATCAGTTTTCAAGTTCCTGAAAATATACTGTTAGAGTTTATTAGTGCCACCCTTAAATGCGAAAAGATTAAGTAAAATTGTACTAATAACTTTAATCATTTGATTTAATTAAAGTGTTTCCCTTATCTCCCTTAATTTGTTAAAAGACATCTTGTTGAATAAGCAATTTTTTACACTTGGAACAAGAGTCTCATTTGGATCCAGTACATAATTTCCTAGTCACTGTGTTTGTTTATATTTGTTTTATATTCTAGCCATTTGTTTGAAGGTTTTAGGCTCAAATGCAAATACTGAGATAATTTGGGAGAACAATTTCATCCAATTATCTTCTACATAGTGAAATACTCTATAGAGTATAAAGACAGACCATGAAGGGGACCCAAATGTGCCACTGTGGCATAAAAATTATTTTGAGCAGAGGCACTTAACTTCCTGCAATCTCTTATCTGCCTAAAAGCAGAGCCTTCCAAAAAAACCTGAAAAGAATCCAATTGTCATGAATCAACAAGAGAAGATTGGTTCTTATCACCAAAGATGCTGAAAAGTCCCCACATCGCATTAAACAGACATTGTCACAAAAACTGTCATCTTCACTCCTAAGGGCCCATTTATTTTTCCCAAACCTCATTTCCTCACCATAAATGCCCTTTCTCTCCCCCCACCTTCTCTTATCAATGAATCTTTCCTTGTTCTGTAAGTGCCCTTCTCCCTATCCCTCCCCCATTAAGATGGTACATGAACCCCCAGTTCTAACTGCCCCTCCGGGCACTGGCCGGATAAAGCCAGCCCCGCTTGCCATCCTGGCACCGTTTGCTGAGCAGGCCTGTGACTTTGTGAAACATGACTGCCATTTCACTCTCCTGAGCTTGTCCCCAGGACTGGAAATGACTGGAAAGAAGAACAAGAACCAACCGCTCCCTGCAGCCACAGGCGGAAGATAACACTGGAGCAAACTGCGGCCCCAATAGCCTAGGGGCCACACAGCGGCACCCTCCGCCCTTTTTTAACCCAAATAGAATCCAATGAAACTCGAAGCCCCCACCCCTCAAGGCTGGCGTATCTCTCCGCACTGAGCCCTTTCCCTCCCTTGCAAAAGTAAAAATAAAAACCCTTTACTCGCTGCACTTTCCTCTCTTAGCAAATTCTTTCACAGCCCAGGCCACCAACCACCCTAACAAGTACTTCTGTACAAACATCAATAAAAATATGTGATTCAATTCTGTCTTTTCCCTTGCAAATCCTTCTTTTGTCAGGTTTAATTCAAAGGCCCCCAACAACTGAATCCAAGAGAGCAGTTGAATCCAAAAGACTTTCCTCCTTGGCAACCTGATGATCTAGTATTTCCAATACTTCTTTGCTAATGCTGGATTTGAAAGCTTCATCACGTGCCGCTAAGAGAGCGAGCGCGTACGGTTATTACATTAGCAGCGCTATATTTGGAAGCTACGAGCAAAGTAATTACTGCCCTGGCTGCCCCTGCCCACCCACCCACGCTGGAATTTGGAAATCAGACTGGAATCAGATACAGAGGAGATACGTCAAGGGACCCAGAAGAGACGTCCAAATGCTTCCATGAGGTAAGCCTGGACCAAAACCAGACTGAACATGTAGTAGAGCTGCAGAATAAGGAGTCTGAGAAGGTCAATTGGTCGAACTTGAAAGAAAAAAAGAAAAGAAAAAAAGCGGCAGCCTAGGGCACAGTCTTCCCGTAATGCCTGCATTACCCAGGGCTAGGTAGAGTCAACTGGCCACTACCCCGGAACGGTGTGGTCTCCACAGCAGGGAGGAGCTCTCTCCTAAACTTCCTGAGCCGAAGACAGTCCTTAAAATCGCGTTCTTTGGCTCCAACACTGAGAAGGCACTCGATAGGTAAGTGCATATACTGTACGAAGGAAGGAAGGAAGGCACAAGGTTCCCACGTGCAAATTTCCGACTGTAATCTGGCTTCCCTGTGCCTTCCTGTGGGGAGAGAAAGTGCTGACAAGGAGTCTCCTCCTCTTACAGTTAACACTTCTTTTTACATATAAACAAATGAGCAAAGGAAGGTGGTGCAAAGTTGGGTTAACAGAAGCTGGTTTCCCAGGGTTTCAAGCAATTTATGGACCAATTCCGAGGAACAGGCTCTGACAGCACTCAGCCAGCTGACAGGGTGACATGGTATCAGGGAGCAGCCAGCAACCCACAAGACTCCACCTGTCATTCCCTCCCCCCACCCACAGCATTTACCAATCATGCAGCTTCCACTGATCCCCCAACACCTGCCCCGTCCTTTCATTCAACTGTATTTACTAAGTGTATACAAGGGCCAAACACTAAACTGTGTGTACACCTTTGAAACAGGGTTCTTGGCCTCCTGAAGACTGAAGTCTGTTTATCTGGGTTGTATACCAAACAGGTGAGATTACCACAGTGGGCTAAAATCTATGGGAGAGGCATGTAGGAGCACCAGACTCTGGTGGTTGGGGGTGGGGATTTCTAAATTAAAAACTGAAGGAGTAGTAGCCAACTTTGTGGATGGGAGGTGGTCCAGGTGGAGGGTAAGAAGAGGCAAACCCCTGGAAGTAAGAATATTTAGGAACTGAAAGATGTTTAGTGAAGCTGGATTTTAAAAGAGGCAGTGGGGAAAGAGCGCAGGAATCGGGGAGGGAAGGAACAAAGCAAAGCTTGAAGTCTGAAAGGCCACTGAAAATCAAACATTTTCTATTTTATCCTGAGGGTAATAGGGAGATACTGAGGTGTGCTGGCCAAGAGAGAAACCAGATGAGGTTTTCTTCTTAAACATTTCACACAGGCTAACGCAAAAACAAAGGAGGGGCTGGAGGAAGACAGACAGACAGCAAGGAGCACTTTTAGAGTCTTAGGCAGCTGGCATAATAATTTACCTTTCATTCATAATTTCCTCCCTCCTTTGCTAATAATTTGATTCATAAGATGTTCTCCAGGTCATTTCATTTTCTGATTATGACTTTAATTAAAAGATAACTTTAACCTAAATGTAATTTCATTTTATGGCAACATCTGTTGTCCACCTCAGAGTAAATGCTTCTCTTTTTTTTCCCCTTTATTTTTTAAAAATTGATTCTAGAGTGAGGAGAAGGAAGGGAGAAAGACAGGGAGAGAAACATCAGTGTGAGACAGAAACATCCATCAGCTGCCTCTTGCCTGCACCCTGACTGGGGACCTAATGCACCACCGTGACCTCTCGGTTTGCAGGATGACGTCCAACCAATTGAGTCACACCAGCCAGGGCATAAATGCTTCTGTTAATTTAAAATATCAGATCTTGGGCAAAAATGCAAAGCCCTGTGTAATTTTTCTTTCTTTCTTTCTTTTTTTTTTAAGATTTTTATTTCTTTTTAGAGAGAGGGAAAGGAGAGAGAGGGAGAGAAACAGCAATGTGTGGTTGCCTCTCACGTGGACCCACTGGGGACCCAGCCCGCAACCCAGGCATGTGCCCTGACTGGGAATCGAACCGGGACTGCTTGGTTCCCAGCTCGCACTCAATCCACTGAGCTACACCAGCCAGACCTTAATTTTTCTATACATCTTTATTTTTTTACTTCTGGCCCTGTTCAGAGATCTCCTGAACTCAAGAGCCAAACCTGGAAAGGAAATGCCCAGAGGGGATAATCCCCAGAAAGAGGGGGGTCTCAGGTACATTGAACTGCATGATGATCCCACCTGGAGTTCCTCAGAGATGCAAAGTACCCACTGGAGGAAAAAGAATATCCACAAAAGCCTGGGCTGCATCTTCAGGCTACCTAGGAGGTAAAGACCCAACCAGAGAAAGCAAGAGCCTGAGGGAAACTGGTTTTATTCTCCAAAGTAAAAACACAGAGGTAGAAGCGACTGGGGATTCCATATTACCATTTCAAAAGAAATCAGGGATTATAGATAAGAGCCAGATTATGTCACTTGCGTACTTTCTTATGCATTTTCCTGAGGATGATCTCCAGTCAGTTGCCCTGTAGAGATTAGTTACAAAGCTTTTTTAAAAAACAAAAGACCTGTGCTGGTCAGAACAGCCTGGTTGGGAAAACCAGAGCGTGTACTCCACTCAGCACTAAACCTGAAGGAGAGGGGTGCCCTGAGGAAGAGCAGAGGAGAGTGGGGGCAGAGGGGGCCGGAGGCTAAGGAGTGAAAAGGCCCCACCCTAGAAGGGTTCTGTAGCCACTTAGCAGAGGCTGCTAAACAGCCATCAGCAGGGTCCTTGAAAAGAGGGGGGAGAAGTAGAGCTCTGTGGCAGAGGGCTATGAAGAAGGAATGAATGTAAAAGTTTCTCCATATCTACAGACCATTAGATATTAGAAAGTTTACTGTCAAAACTCATGGATAATTCATAATATCTATCATTTACTGAACACAGGAATAGTGCTTAGAATAATGAGCACTTGCTAGATGCCAGGCACACACAGAGACACCCGTGGATGAGAGATGGTCCAGTCATATACAAAAATGCACACACATCGCCACTCACTTATTTAATCCTCATTAATCTTCACAGCAGTCCTACCAGGTCAGTTCTATTATTATTATTATTTCCACCTTATAGATAAAGAAAGAGTCTCAGAGAGGTTACATATGTGATAACATACAATTCACATGTGAGTCCTTTGGAAAGTCTATTAAGATTCTTCTTACTCTCAAACTTCAACAGGTATTCTAACAAACCTGGATATTGAGGCATTATTATATATTCCTGTACAGTGTTGCAGACTCTGGAAACGGACTGGTTGTAAACCTCAAGCTCTGCCTCTTGCTAGCTGTGAGACTTTGCCCAAAAGACCACAGCATGGGATACCCTACATTGCCCACCCTACCGGGCAGTTATAAGTTAATATGAGATACATTAGCTAAGATGTGCAAAGTCCTTAGAAAAATGCCTGGAACATAGTCTATGCTCAATAAAAGTTGGCCACTACTACAGGTCCACATCAGATCACAAGTCATGAATTAGAGGGCAAAGCACTGTTCTGCATAGCAATGGGAACTGAAAGCTAACAACCTTCACAACGAAAGAGCAGAGTCTAATAAACGTGTATGACATGTGACCTGGATTCCTACCATTCACAACTAGGTTAGCGTGAAGGACCTGAGATATCTATTACATTTAAGACAATTATCAAATTGATGAATGAGGATGCCATTCACATTTCCTCTATAGAGGGTCATTACTTGGCATAATTATAATCCCATGGTTTAACAAATCAATTTAGAAAAATGTTGATTGTGATGGGGGACTCAAATGTTGGAAAATTTTAGGTAGTAGCTAATAAGCTCAGTAATCAATGTAAGGAAAAGCTATTGTTTCAGGAACTGAAGGTAGGACCCACCCTGACTCCAGGAGACCACAAGCAGATCCACCTTTGTGCCTCAGGAGGTCTGCAAGCAATCAAGATGGTATCTGAGCCATTGTGACCTGCCACCCAGACACATATAAAGACCACTGCCAAGGACACAGCTGAAAATACTGCAGCTTTTATCTGATTAACTTTTTCCCTGCATTCCAAACCCCTTACCTACACTTTTGCCCCCTTATAAAAAAGCTGGCTTAACAGGAATTGTAAGGTGGTCCATTGGGGTACAAACCCGCCATCTTCTCAGACCGAGGGCATCTGAATGAAGCGCCCATAGAGATTCAATCCCTGTCTCTGCTCATTGGGCCTCGCAGGTGACAGCAGGATCAGCGGCTTTTCTGGTTTCAATTGGGCCTTCACTTTGTCGAATATAAATCTTATAAAATTAAAACCAACTGTATTTTTCCAATGTTGTGGTAACTGTAGAGCAAAATAGGGTTTAATGAATATAGAATCTATTATTCAATATTAAGTATTGAACTTTTTTGCTTTGTTTTTGTTATTTTATTGATTATGCTACTACAGTTGTCTTGATTTTTCCCCATTGTCCCCCTCCACCCAGCACCTCCCACTCCCTCAGGCAACCCCCACACCATTGCTCACGTCCATGGGTCATGTGTGTAAGTTCTTTGGCTCCTCCATTTCCTATACTGTACTTTACATCCCCAGGGCCTATCTGCAACTACCTATTTGTACTTCTTAATCCCCTCACCTCTTCACCCATTCCCCTATACCCCACTCCCCAGCCATCAACCATCAACACTCTCTGTATCCATGATTCTATCTCTGTTCTTGTTTGCTTAGTTTGTTTTTTAGATTTAACTGTTGATAGATATGTATTTTTGCCATTTGTTCTTCATAGTTGTGATCTTCTTTTTCTTAAGTCCCTTTAACACTTCATATAAGAATGGTTTGCTGACGATGAACTACTTTAGTTTTTTCTTGTCTGGGAAGCTCTTTGTCTGCCCTTTGATTCTAAATGATAGCTTTGCTGGGTAGAACAATCTTGGTTGGAGGTCCCTATTTTTCATGACTTCAAATATTTCTTGCCAATCCCTTCAAGCCTGCAAAGTTTCTTTTGAGAAATCAGCTGGCACTCTCATGGCAACTCTCCTGTAGGCAACTAACTTCTTTTCTCTTGCTGCTTTTAAGATTCTCTTTACCTTTATTTAAAGTTTGGCATTTTAACTATGATGTGTCTTGGAGTGGGCCTCTTTGCATCCATGATAATTGGGATTCTCTGTGCTTCCTGGACTTGCATGTCTATTTCCTTCACCAAATAGGTAAGTTTTCTTTCATTATTTTTTCAAATAGATTTCCAATTTCTTGCTCTTTCTCTTCTCCTTCTGGCACCCCTATGATGCAAATTTAGGACCTCTTGAATTTGTCCCAGAGGCTGCTTATACTATCCTCATTTTTTGGAAACTGTTTCCTCTTGTTCCGATTAGTTGTTGATTTTTGCTTCCTTACATTCCAAATCATTGATTTGATTCTTGGCTTAATCCACTCTACTGTTGTTTCCCTGTAAATTGTTTTTTATTTCAATTATTTCAAGTGTATCTTTCATTTCTGACTGGATCTTTTTTATGCTGGTGAGGTCCTCACTAAGTTCCTTGAGCATCCTTGTAACCAGTGTTTGGAAGTCTACACCTAATAGACTGCTTATCTCCATCTCGTTTAGGTCTTTTTCTGGAGTTTTGTTCTGTTCTTTCCTTTGGGCCATGTTTCTTTGTCTCCTCATTTTGGCAGCCTCCCTGTGTGTGTTTCTATGTATTAGGTAGAGCCGCTTTGACTAAATGTCTTGATAGTGTGGTCTAATGTAGTAGGTGTCCTATAGGGTCCAGTGGCACAGCCTCCTGTCACTCAAGCTGGGTACTCAAGGTGCACCCTTGGTGTGGGCTGCATATACCCTCCTTTTGTAGTTGAGCTTTGGTTGCCGTTGCCAGATCAATGGGAGGGATTTACCCAGACCAGTCAGCTACAAGGATTGGCTATGACCACTAACCACCGACCTCCACCCTCCATGGAGGATCAGCTGCACAAGGGCAGGGTGGTGATGCTCTGATGTGGTCTGTACCTGCCCACTGGGTGCACTGGCCCTGGGGTTTCCTGGGTTGTGCAGGCCAAGGTCAACCCTGACCTGTGTTTTGCCCAGGGCCACCCTGCCCGAGCTATAAAGCAATCTGAGATGGCTGCTACTTGGGCTGAGCTTAGAGCTTCCCAGGCAAAGCCAAGCTGTGAAGCTACCTGGGCTGGCTGCAGCTAATGCCAGGCCTGGGGCTCACTGGGGCCAGCTGTTGCTTGTTTTGATAAGGGACTTAAGAGTTGGAAAATTTTATTTTAAGTAATAGCTAATAAGTTTAGTAATCAATGCATGTAAAAGCTTTGTTCCAGGAACTGAAGGTATGACCCACCCTGACTCCAGGAGACCATAAGCAGTTCCACCTTTGTTCCTCAGGAGGACTGCAAGCAATTCAAGATGATATCTGAGCCATTGTACTCCAGGGTGAGATGACCACCGCCCAGGACACAGCTAAAGATCACTACCTGGGGCACAGCTTAAGACCACTGCCCAGGGTGAGAATGCTGAAGTTGTTTTTTTAAATTCAATTAACTTTCCCTGAATTCCAACCCCCTCACCACACCTTGCTTATTCCCTGATATAAAAACCTTGGCCTGGAAAGAAAAGACAAGATGGTCTGTTAGAATGTGAACCTGCCATCTTCTCAGATCACTGGCCATCTGAATAAAGGGCCCATAAAGATTCAATCCCTGTCTCTGCTTATTGGGTTTGGTAGTGACAGGCAGCCCAACTCCGGTGTCTTTTCCTGTTTAAGTTTGAGAGGATTTAGGAAGTTGTGTAGCAGGAGCCAAAGACCAGTCATTCATATGGAAAAGTAGCTTGGGTGGGCCTGTAAGTTGGGTGTGGCAGAGTCTCTGGGGATCTGCAAGGTGGGTTAAAGTATGCTAGCCAGGTTGATGGAGTCTCAGATATGGCACCAGCTTGCTGGCTCTGTGGGGGGAGGACCCAAAAAATGGACAATGGCTTCTGCTCACCTTGATGCCAGACACTTCAATTTCTCCCTGTATACCACTGGTGCCCTTCAAGCTGTTACCCCAGTGCTGGAGCTCAGAGAGGGTAAGTGTGTGTAGGTGAGTCTGTGTGTGAGTTCATTAAGAGGAACTGCTTAGGGTTGCAGCAGTTTCTTGCACCAACTCAATCCCTGCTTGTGTTTGCAGCCAGCGGTTCTGGGGACTTATCTTCCAGGCACTGGAACTCTGGGCTGTGGGGCTGGGATACCTCGCTCCTGAGGTGTCCCTCCTGAATTTTTTCCCACCAAACATGGGTGTAGGGCCAGAGCATTCCATGTCTGTGACCCTCCTACCAGTCTGAATGGATGTGGTTTTTAATTCTGCAGACTTCCATTCGACTCGATTTCTGAGGGTTGAGTGAGGGTTGTTCTATCTATACTTTAGTTGTAATTTTAATGTTATATGAAACAGTTAGGACTGTGCTATATCCTGAAATGACTACTCCCGCCTGGGGGACAGGAGTTGTTTGCAGGGAAGTATCCTAAATTTCAAAACGAAACCAGGCACTGTGAGACAGGGTCTTAGAAGGTTGTCAGGGCCTGTCACTTGCCTTGCCTCTCGGGCTGGTCTTGAGCAATCCAGTTGACTACCTCTCTCCCTCACTGGGCTTATTTCTGAAAAGGGACCTTCCATTTTGTTCCAGCCCCTAGTACCAAGCCTGGTAAATGATTCCTGGATGTAGGGAGTGAAGGTCCAATCTGTATCAGTAGTGCTAGAGCGAGGAAGACAGGACCACCCCCCCATGAACTGCAAGCTGAGACTCAGTAAACTTTTCTTATAAAACAGATTACCTAGATTCACATCACTCTCACTCTCAGTGTTTAATTCTCTGTGGTATCTCGCAGATAGAATCCAACTTTAGTTAGGCTCAGCTGCAGACTCGATTAGAAGCCACTAGTGAATGATCCACAGCCTTGGAAAGGAAACAGTGCCCCCAAGAGGCCAACATGCTGGAGAGACCTAAGAAGGTACATCTCTTGGAGAACAGATTATGATCCACTTGATCCTCTCTACTCGAATCTTCTTATTTAAGTTTAAAGGCTCATTTTTATTTTAAAAGTTTCATTACTTTAACAGATTAATATATTCCTAGGGTTGCTAACGTGTTAGTCATGATTACTTTTAACTCCATCAACTCACCTTCAGCTCTAAGTTAGTGCAATAGTCTGAATATTTGTGCCCCCCCAAATTTCTATGTTGAAATCCTAACACCCCATGTGTTAGGTATGGCACCAGCCATACCTTAGAGGTACCAAAGGTACCTTAGAGGGAGCCTTTGGGAGGTTATTAGGCCACAAAGGCTCCAATGGGATTAGTGCCCTTATAAAAAGAAGGCCCAAGAAACCTCTCCTGTCCCTTCTGCCATGTGAGGACACAGCAAGAAGACAGCAGTGTATGAACCAGGAAGTGGGTTCCACCAAACAAGGAATCTGTCTGAGGCTTGATCGTAGGCCTCCAGCCTCCATAACTGTGAGAAATAAATTTGTTGTTTATAAGCCACCCAGCCTATGGTATTCTGTCATAGTGGCTCAAAAGGACAAAGACATTGGGTAATAACAAAACAGCTCTGATGACTGTTGGCTTCAATTTTACAAGAGGATATAAGGTAAAGTTGGCTAGTTAGGTTTGATGCAAAGACAAAAAAAGCTTAAAGCTTGTTGTACATCCCACTACATAAATAGGTACTATGCCAGATACTTAGCACTAAACTATTATTGAACGCTAATGATAGCTTAATGGCAAAGTAAGGCAAAGCTCCTTGAGGCAGCTGCAAGATGGCAGCTGCTCCTTGTCTCCATATGTTCTGGCAAGATCACAGCTTTGTCACAGGCTAGAAGCAACTGGAAAACACTGTTACTGGGTAGACCTCTGTAACACATTGGTCGGTGTTCCTTGTCTCACAAATTAACTACTTCAAAGTGGGGAAGCTTAGCTGGGAAAAATAAGAACCAGGGAAAAGCTATGGCAGTTGTCAGAAGCAGCCAATGGCATGACTATGGATTGGTGTGGAAAGCAGGAGAGGGCACATGCTCTGAGAAGCCTCGGATCAAATCCCAGTCACTGAGCTTGTGACCTTGGCAAGTTACTGAACTACTCCCCTTCAATAGTTTCCTCTCATGTAAACAGATGAAAGCAGGAAAGTCGAAAGAGTTAATGGAGAGGGTACATGTCAAGTGCTTAGTACAAAAAACTATCAGTAGTAATTACTGTTATAAAATAATACCAACTACCACTACAGTCAGACAAAATAGGATATTCCAAAGGGTCCTCGCAGTAGGATTCACCAAACCTCCTGTCCTTCTTACACTCTGTAAGCCAAAATAAAGGAGAGGACAGGCAATAATAAGGAGGCAACATTTATTAAGCCCAGCGTGTAACTGGACCAGGGTGGACACCTGACTCAAGCTGAGCCAATTAGATTCCCAGAGTCATCCTGAGTCAGTTACAGGGAGCTGAACTGTAAGGCTATGAGGAGTTTAAGCTGGGGTCTGGGCAGTGAGAAGCTAAAGCCACTTGCAACCTTGGCATCAGAGAGGCTGTGAGTTGGCAGAAAAAGCAGGTCATAGAGAGAAGCAAGAGAATAGACTCATGAAAAAGCAAAGACAAGAGACTATGAAATATCCCCCCCCACACACACGGTACCTGCCTGTAACTCAGTTTTCATGAGGCTGGGCTGTGCTTCCCGAAGATTTCCTTGAAGATTCCCCTGTGTCCTTATAATAGACCCTTCTTCCCTGAGGTGTTTTGTAAGATTTTCTGTTTCTTTAAATAGGAGATGCCCTAGAGTCTCACAGAACTTCTTCACAACCTTAAGTAATCTAATTTCAGAATAAAAGAAATAGAAGCACCACTGCGGTTAAGGTGAAGGGTGAACCAAAGGGAGGATGTAGGATATAGACATGCAAGTATAAATGACAGTAACACTTCACTATGTACACATTTTAAATTTTCTTTTCAGAGACCCTGAGGTCTCTGACAGATAGTGAACCGTCATTTAAAAATGTGATCAAGAGGCAAGCTACTGAGTGAGCAGAGGGCCCGCATGGGCACCTCAATGGGGTGATTACTAATCCTTACTTACTATTTATTTATATGTTCGGATGCATGTGTGCATTTATGCATTTATTTACATCTTGCACATTTTGTAAGAGAGATGGCGCACTCCAGGAGTATTCGACAATGTGGGGGATCTGGGAAGGCCGCAGATGTATCTCTCAGGAATGTCCTAGTTTTAAGGTGCTCTTTCAAAAACTCTGGCTATGAAGGGAAGGAGGAATAGTGGTACCTAAGCCGTGGAAGACTTCTGGATCTCTCCCCAAGACAAACTCACATGTTAAGGGTGAAATTTACTCCCAGAATCCTACCACTGCTTTTTTCATTTTTCTTGCCCTTCTTAAGTTACCTCTTGCCATAGGACCCTCCTACTGCCAAAATCCACTCAAGTCTATCCCTTCTGGATAGTACCTAATATTCCTCTCTTCAATTAAAATGTTTATTCTTGCAAAGCATGGCTCTCATTTAACTCCTGAGGTTATGTTGACCCAAAAAAGCTAAGTCTTTTATGGCATAATTTTATGTGTTGTAACTGTCTGGTTTGACAGCTAATTTTTGATTCAAGGGTCTTTCTAGGACCTCCTAAATCACACTATCTTCCCTCACTAGAATATAAGTTTCACAAAGACCAATAAAAAAAATCATTGCTGAATCTCCAGTACCTAAGACAGTGCATGGCATAGTAGCTGCTCAATTAATGTTTGTTGAATGACTATATAATGATGGCAAGATTCAAATCCAAGTCTGCCCGGCTCTAAAATATAATGTTCTTTCTACTGTATCAAACTGTCTCTTTCTTATAAATAATCCCTTCCCCTACCTTACAGTAAGAAGAAAAGAGAAAAAGAAATGAAAGAATGGAAGAGGAAGGAAAATAGCTGGTACCAAAGTAATGAAATGAAATTCAGATTCAGGCACCAGCTGCAAGCAATATGGAGCCCCTTGGGCCTCTCCTTGCAAGCACACTAATAGGTTGTCAGGGCTCCAGATGCTTCTCTTCCAAAACTGTTTCTATTTAATATCTTTTCTAAGTTTATTATTTGTGATTTTTTTAAAAGGCATGCTCATTTAAAAAAAATTACTCAGTGTTAATCGTGGAACAGTTGAAAGAAGAAAACATCATCCAGATCCTTCCGTCTAAACGTAACCACTCTGCACATCTTACTATATTTCCTTCTAGGCCAAGGGTGTCAAACTCATTTTCACCAGGGCCATATCAGCTTCGCAGTTGCCTTCAAAGGGCCGAAATAATTTTAGGACTGTACAAATGTAACTTCTCCTTAACTGTAAGGAGTTGAAATTATCTTCGGCCCTTTGAAAGCAACTGCTAGGCTGATGTGGCCACTGGTGAAAATGAATTAGACCCCCTGTTCTAGGCTTCTTCCTATGCGTATATTTTAACCTTAGCTATGATCATTTGGCATATATAATTTTGTATCCTGACTTACCACTTTTCTAACTCAATTTTTAATTTCTGTCACTAATATCATCATGATATTATTTTATGATGTTCAGGGTAAAACTCTCAGTTAAATGAAGTGAGATTTTACTGCCAATTGATATTAAAATTTCATGTTCTTTTATGCTGATTCTGTGACAAGGGAATTTTAAAATTCCAATTCCTATCACTGGTATGACACAAAAGACTTTTATAATTCTTTCTCTCTCTGTTAAATATTTTTAAAGTGCCAATAATTAATAAAACATGGAGTTGTGTTTATTTATAAGGCTGAGTAAATATCGTCATTCTCTAACCATTTTCCCTCCCAGATCTGTCTAGATCATGATCCCTCAAGGGAATTAATAGTCATTTCCCCAAAAGAGAACTTCTTGGACTTTACGGAAGTGAATGTGCCGGAATATAAAGAAATTTGAATAAACTATAGATAGATATAATGCTGGCTTTATTTAGCAAATAGTCATTCCACAAATTGATGTGTAGATTATTACGGTATAGAGATAGTTTTCATTGTACAGCTGAAAACATGCCAAAAGATTTAAGAGAATATACAGAATTTCTAAAACCAGCAAAGGAAACAATGGTGTAGTGACTAGTGTGGCAGTGATTTCCACACGTGTGTGAACACAGTCTTGAGAATCTACACGTTTTGAGCACAGCTCCGTGTGACTCCTGTGTGAGCAAGTGTGGATCATGTCTGTGGGATGGGAATTAATTCGGCAAAGGTGTATCTTAAAAAATTCTGGCTTGCTGATCTTTGCCTTCACCTGGTCCTGTCTGCCACCGGATCTT
>PVJI01006528.1:0-85666 GCA_004026765.1 Micronycteris hirsuta | reverse complement strand
TCTCCTGTCCCTCTCACTCCTTCACTAACAGGTCTACCCCAGTTGACTTCCCTGCTGGTCGGGGCATGGAGGCTTTATGTCGAAGTCATAACTGAGTACTAACTCCACCTCCATCCAGCCCAGCCCTCCTCTCAGGAGGAGAGGTCAGGTTCAATGTTCCAAGCTTCTTACCATGCTTGGTCTCTCAGTGAGCAGCCCCATCCTGAAGCTATTCAGGAATGACTTCATTAAAACAGAAAAGGCTGCTATCACCCAGGAGATTTAGGAGTTCTATCTAAGACACTCCGATCCCCCCACATCACTCAGGAAATTACAAGGGTGGGAGGGGCTCTGTGGCCGAAGCCAAATATGAGAACACAAGATGCTCCTAGCACCTCTGTCCTTCAGACTTCAAAGGTCAGGAGACCTGTGTCCGGAACTGGGGACAGAGAGGCTCAGGAGGAAAGGAGACAGTCATGAACGTAGGGAAGGCGACACCCCCACCTTAACCCCAATTACACACATATTTCTGTTTAAGCCCTTACCTCAGAGACTGAATAATTTGCACAACACCGCCAGCTGCACTCCTAGAAGCTCCGTGCCAAGACCCTAAGTTTCCTGGTACCCTTACTCTCGTCTGTACTATGTGCACTGCCTCCTACGCTGACGGCCTAGTCCATTCAATACGGGTCAAAAATGAAAGCAGCGGAACTCTTAAGGCTGCTGGCGGCCCATTATAAGCAACCTAGTAAGTTATGAAAATCTGACCCAACCAAATTGTCCAAAACATGATTTCAGGAGACAGAATGGTGACCAAGAATGTCCTCAAGTTGTCATCATGACAAGGAAAATTCCCCAACCACACAGGAAGCCAAGAGTCCCTTTATTCTGCAGTTTCCCAAAGGGCACCGCGAGGATTGGACAGCGGAAAGGAGACACATTTCACAGGCAGAAGCATCGGACCACCGGCTAATTGTGAGTCTGCGATTCACAAAACCTCATCATTTTTGGAAACACACACACACACACACACACTCAAAAGAGAAAACAGAAGTACTTGTGCTATGCATTTTGCCATCTATATTTGTTAATAAAGGTGTTCGTTTTAACCTAAGTGAACTTTGTCTTTTTGGTTTGGACTATCATTTCATCATCTGACATATTTTTCAGTGCGATTCCATTGGAAGCCCGGTCGTCTCGGGTCATTTGAAAATTTGAGGAGCATGGCTTTTGTCGTATTCACGTTGGCTTCAGGTGAAAAGCAATCGGAAATGCCAAGCTGGCGTGTAGGCCTATAATTAGCATTTAGCAACATAAAATTAAAGGCTTTATCTTAGACGATAAACCCAGTATGGACTCAGAAGTTAGTGCAAATCATCACACCCCCATAAAAGTGTGCTGCTGTGGCTTAGTTCTTCCCTTGGCCTGGCCGTGTGTATGTTGAAAGATTTTTGCCAAACCTTTTCCTGCACGCTCAGTACATCCTCTACATGTGCCATTCATTGGTTTTAATAATTTGATCTACCAAATTTTTTAAAGTTTGATATTTATTTTTCATTAACTCGCACTAGGGAGTAATCATTTCTTAGTGCATCTGCCCATTTAATAATGCGTTCCCATATATTTCTGGGACGGGTCTCCAATGCTCTCGCCTACGGTTCCCAGAAGCGGTCATTGACTACCTTTTAGAAAATTAGTACACGTTTCTGTCTCCAGATTTGATCCTTCACTCAGCCGATGTCATCTTTTATGGATGGGTAACAGCAGTTTCTGAGTGCTGTTGGTATACTTCATTTAATAGTAGGGAACACCACCGTTAAAGTGCCGAAGTGACCTCTTATCTCAAGGTGGGCAGGCGATGGCCTGCGGGCCAACTCTGGCTCAACACGTATTTCAGTAGGGCACAAACACTTAACCTTTTTAGAAATATTTGTAAATGGTTGAAAAAAAGTCAAAAGCAGAACAACATCCCGTGGCAGATGAAAATCACATGAAATTCAAATTTTGGTGTCTGTAAATTAAGTTCTATTAGAACACAGCCATACCCGTTCATTTGCATATGCGGCTGATTTTGAGAAACAGGGGCCGATTGAGTGGTTGCCATGGAGACCAGAAGTCTCCCAAAGCCTAATATAGTGAAAGGTTCTTGGCCTTGACGGAAAACATTTGCCCACCCCTGCTTCTTTTAGTGTTGTGACGTCGGTAATTCTCCTCTTCATGATGCTTGCTTGACACTCTCAGACTGAAGATCCAATTTCTTGGTAAAGAAAATTGAGAGAGAAAGAGGATTACGTGGCAACATTCAGCTTCTCACTCCGCCCCAAGCAGACAGGCTTCTTCCCAGCTCGTCTTGTCTGGCAGAGCGCTAGAAAGGCTGTTCCCCTTTAGATAATATTTCCACCCGACTTTAATGCAGCATGATCTTTAGCCTTCCTAAAAACAACCCCGCAGGTCTGTGACATTTTATCTTTTGTGTTCAGCCTTGGTTATGTTCCAGTCCCATCCTGTGTTCACGTCCATGACAATGTCAGGAATCAACCACCCCAGACACATTGGTTTTTGCAGATATTTCTTTCCCATGGGACCAGATATTCACATCTTAAGTTTAAATAACTGATCACCTTCTGTGGGCACCAGTATGTTTTAGGGTCTCTTTTCAAGTGATGTTACTATTTGTACTCTTTTTAAATCTGATTTTATCAAAGCAAGTGCAAGGACTGAATTCGTGGGATCCCTGGCCTCCACTCTGTAATTCTTCGTACGTCACAGACGTTCCTAGGAGGTGCCCTGCTATCCTCCAGCCCCTGCCCCAGGGTGACCTCAGACCTCTGATGGAGGAGGAGGTTGAGCAGCCCTCAGGCTCTGGAACCTGCATTCATTCATCTCAGAGCCTACAAAGCAGAAATCCCTCCTTCAGAACTGAAACTCAGCTCGTTCCTTCTGTGAAGACACTGATACCATCTTTTGAAAGTTGCAAAGTTTCTGAATTACACATCTAGTTCGCTAAAATTCTATATCCTCGAGAGATTAAAAAAATGTGTAGGGAAAATGCCAGCTCAGGGTTTGTTCTGTAGTCAGTGTGAATTTTAAGAATGAAAATGTAATTTGTTAGAAATACCACCTTTATCTCTCCGTGTAAGAACATGAGAAAATGAATTCTGATAAGAGACTTCTTCCAGATTGCATATTTTTTTTTTCCTGGGAAAGAAGAAAGAAGACATTGGAGGAAGAATTGATCCCGATTCTCAGGTCATTCCTGAGAAAAGGAGTCCCCTGAGCTGCCTGCCTGGGGAGCGTACCATCAGCTTATGCAACGTTCTGGAAAGAATGAACGATAAAGCTTCCTTTCCTTTTTTTAAAAGCTTTCCTTTTTTTAAGTATGTCTGCTGTGCACAGAGGTATGATACGGTCCCTAAAAGGTACATATGACAGGAGTCTTAGTAGTTGAACATCTGATATTGCTGATATTTGACATTTTTTGTCACAAACTATAATTTCATGTTTAACCCTAATATTTTAGAATGGCACACGCTTTATATGCCAATTATATCTAAGTATTTCTTTGTTTGTTTGTTTTCTTGTTTAACGTCAACATGTGGTTGTCTTTTGCTCCCCCCCGCCCCGCCCACACCCCCAATGGGGACCTGGCCCACAACCCAGGCATGTGCCCTGACTGGGAATGGAAGTAGCGACCCTTTGGTTCGCACCCAGCGCTCAATCCACTGAGCTACACCAGCCAGGGCTATATCTAAATATTTTTTAAAAAGCAAAAGATGAAATCTAAAATGACCCGAATCTGAAATATAATCAAACATAAAATCATTATAAATGGAACTCCAGGTGAGAAATCCTGAGGACAGCAATATTGAAATAGATTTTTTTAACCAAAGAATACCTTGGAACCTCTGCTTGCTACCAATATTTTTCAAAAACCCCATTGTCAATCATTACTATTAAACAGACCCCTTCTGTCAGTTCAATTATTCCAAATAACAGGGCTTTTTTTTTTTTTAATGTAGGAGGATTTAAGTTTATTTGGAGGGCCATTTAGGGTCTTTGAAATATCCTTAAAAAGTGATAACGGGCCTTCAGATAAGCTTGTATCCTAATGGCCAGCACCAGGCATTCTCCCTGATCTGCACAGAATGAGCCAAGGAACCCAAAGGCAGCTTCAGAGTTGGAAATAAAGAAGTTTGTCAGGGAAATGCCCATAGTCCCCAGAAGCTATTTGGAGAGAATACATGGAATAAGCTACAGAAGCCTTAGAAAACCATTCCTCTTCAGCAAAAGGGTATACTGTCCAGATATACTAGGGGGAATTCCCAAAGAAACCCCGTTATGATGAAATCACATCACGTGTGTGAACTACGCAACTTCAATACATCTGCTGGACAGAAATGGAGAGAAAGAGCCAGAGGGAGGAAGAGAGAAAGGTACGAGGAGAGAAAGGAAAGGGCTACATGAGTCAGAGCATCAGAAGGAACTGGAACGAAGGGGATAATGTGAGACAAGACATCTACATGAAAAACTATAAAAGGTTACAGAGAGAAATCGAGGAAGATCGAAATACAGGAGTCGATATACCACCATTGGGTTGAATCACTCAATAATATTACAACAACCTCAACGCTATTAAATTGGGTTTTTTTTAGAAATTGAGATGCTGATTTCAAATTTTATATGGAAATGCAAAAAAATACTTAGACTATTCAAAGAAATATTTAAAATGACCAAAGTTAGAGAAGTTATGCTGGCTGCCTTCAAGGCTCACTGCCGAGCAAGGGTTCTCAAGCGAGTGCTGGGCGGGCAAGGGGCGGGCCAGCAGCCCTGCACGGGTCACGGGTCACGTGGCCATTAAGTCGTCTGTCCACCCGTCCAGTTGTCATTTACTATCATCTGTGCGCCAAGTTGGGCATTGGATATATTGGGTTGGCCAAATTTTCATTTAATTTTTTCTTTAAATTTTTCAATTTACGATGGCTCCTGTCATGCTTAGTTGTCTTTAGCTTCATTCAAAACCGTTTTTGTGAGACGGTACTGTGACAGCTGTCGTACCGGCGTGCATTTGAAAACCTCACCAAAGTGGGTGAATTTCTGGGCAGCTATTTTAATATCGAAGATGGAAGAAATAGGCAGCATGTTCGGTGTATTATGCTTCATTATTTTCAAAAAGGTACAAACGCAACTAAAACACTAAAAAAGACTTGTGCTGTGTATGGAGAAGGTTCTGGGATTGATCAGACATGTCAAAAGTGGTTTGCTAAGTTTCTTGTTACTACTGACATTTTGGCCAAATAATGCTTTGCTGTGGGGCTGCCTAATGTATTGGAAGATGTTCAGCAGCGCCCCTGGCCTCTCCCCACTAGAAGCCAAGAGTGGGAGACAGCTGGCATACTCAAAATATCCAAATCAGTAAAGTTACGTGTTAAAATGAAAAAAATGTGCCTTTTATTTTATGGAAAAAAACAAACGGTAAAAATGTGCCATGACCTTTTGGCCAACCCAATACAAACAGGAATCAGACATGATCTGAGTGTCAGAGTTCTCAGTTTAAATGGTACTTTACACGGGGACAAGCCCATTAAAATACAAGTGTATATATTTCTATTTCTATTGTGTTGTTGGAATCTAGAGGAAGTAAAAGAACTGTCTCAAAGTGTGTCCAGGAAACTGAATAGGCATACAGGGTGTGGATAATGGAGAGAGGTACTTCTTAAAGAGGCCTGAGCATGGGCAGAGTTTTGACAGATACCTGAGACACCTGTGTTCATGAAGAGTTTGAAAACCATGAAGTAGACAGAAGGAGACAAGATTAGAAGGTAGGATGGGGTTAAGACCCAAAAGGCTGACAGGCTCTCAAAGAAGCTTTATGAACTGTTCGATTTATTTTGTTTTTATAAAAAGGTGGTTCTGTGCAGAGCTAACTCAGCTGGAAATGGACAGAAAATTTGCATGGAATAGTTAGAAGCAGGAAACCCATTATTTCATTTAATATGTAAAAAATACTTCCCAGATGTTCCTCACTGCAACCCTGGCAGGACAGCAGACACCCGCTCAGCATTTGGGAAGAGTTTCCGTTTCCCTGAAATGTGTTCCTGTGCTCTGCCATCAGTAAACGGAGTATTAAATAATCGATTGTACTTTTAAGTTGCTCAGCCGCCGTGCAGCTCTCAGAAGGGGTTTCTGAACCTCACTCCCACCTGGGGCTCGGAGCAGGGGATCCGTGAGTCCCCACGCCGCAGCAGCCGCTGCCCCCAGGCTCCAGCGAGACTCCGGGGAGTGGCCCGTGCTCGCTCCGCCACCGATGCTTAGGGGCCAGTGCCAGGGAGGAAATCCTACATGGAAATGCAGAACAGTTCAGAAAATAAGTTCCAACCTATTCCACTAACGTTTCCCATCTGCCTTCTGGACTCAAGCTTTGTATTTGCTTGTTTGAGTATGAGAACTTACACACCTAAGCACTGACGTATAAAAACAGGACTTGCCGCTCTTGGTCCCCATATAGGCCCTAGACAGAGCCCGTGACCGGAGGTTCGCATATTAAGTTTAAATAACCGAGCTTCCTATGTGTGGCAGAGCCATCTCGCTCCATCTGTGAGCCTCCCAGCAAGGCTGCTTTGGGCTCACCACGGACATCCTTCCTAAGGGTAAGAAGAGGAAGCCCAGGTCCAGTTCAGACACTTGCCCAAAGTCACACCGACACCGCTCACAAAGCCGGAAGCCTGGATTAAACCTCGGTGGTCTAACTCTGAATTCACGCCTTTGATCATCTGTGTTTTTCAGGCAAACATGCTCCAGACTCAGCAGGGGGCTTCCTGAAGCAGCAAACATTGTAGCCGCAGACTGCAGAAATAAGGCGGCCAGTCATGGCCTCCTGAGCCAGATGCACCCAGAAGACGGGAGCAAAGAACTCAGGAAAGGCGGTGCATTTATTTCTGCACCTGAGGACATATGAGAAAAAGAGGACCGGGGACCGGGCCCATAGCAAAGGCTGCATCCGCACAAAACGAGGGTTCCCATCAACCAGTAAGCTAGCCAACGTCCTCAGACACCTGTGTCTAATTTGCTAATGTTTAAAAGCTGGTGCCGTTCAAAGGCTCTGCAACTGACCCTGAAATGCACAGATAGCGCAAATATGGAAAAATAAATCTCGTGACTGAGACTTGTTCTTCGGTTGCAGAATACTCCTGCACAGTTCTAGGAGTTTCCACAAAGTTTGCGACCACAGACAGCTCTGTCCAGACATAGCCACAAGAATTGGGTTGGTCTTCTCCTAACACTAATCCCTGTGGTCCTGGCACGGTGGGCTAAATAACGGCCCCTCGAAGTGGTACTGCCCCAATCCCCAGAACCTTTGACTGGGTTACTTTACAGGGCAAAAGGGGCTTTGCAGAGGTGACTAAACTGCTGATCTGGCGAGACCACCCTGGATTATCCTGTGCTGGGCCGGAGGCAAAGATGTACAACAGCAGGAGAGGTCAGAGAAAGAGATTTAAAGATCTGAAGCTGCGGGTTTTGAAGGTGGAGGTGGCTGTAAGCCAAGAAATGCAGGTGGCCTGAGAAACTAGAAAAGACAAGGACCCGCGTTCTCCCCTGGAGCCTCCAGAAGGAACGCAGCCCAGCTGACCCATTGATTTTAGGACTTCCGACGTCCAGAACTGAACGATAATAGATCTGCATCGTTTCCGGTCACTGAACGTGGAGATGTTTCTAGCAGCAACATGCTAGCCATATACGGCCGCGTGCTGGCTACGCAAACGCCTGGGCCCCGCTCATCCTTGATGTTTCCCTTTATTAAAATGGGGGCGCTACTCCTCCAAGATAATCGTGAAGCTGGAATAGGACCAGGGAGGCCTGAGACAGAATTCGTTCCCTCACCTGGCACAGTCCGCGCTCATGAAACAGAGGCTCCTCCCCCTGCCCCTCCAGGCTCTTTCTTCTCTACAGCTGGGTTTCCAGTAAAAGTGCCAAACTGAGGATGGGGACAACACTCCTGAATCATCTCATTCATTGGAACCGTTTCCATGGAGTCTGCCCATTTGTTTCATTTGGGGAACCCCAAATCGGGGGGCCAATGTGAGTAAGCCTGAGATGGGTTTGTGCAGATAAAATAATGGGAAATTAATGGTTTATGAAAAACTGGCAGCCGAGCACTAAATATCTGCAAAGTCACAGGACCTAACCCTTGCAACTGGACACCACCAGGCTGCTTCCTCAGGACCGCAGTTGCCCCGAGTCTGGAGCTAGAAAAAGAAACCATGTTTCCAGAAAAAGGAAACCATGGTTATCCTGTTGGAGCTTGCTGCAATAGCTTCCTGGCCCCTCTGGTGGTAAAGCGTCTGTCCTGAATCTTGAGGCATCATTTACATGTCACTGCTTTTTGTCTCTGCCTCCGATTTATGGTCCTGGGGTAGCAGAAGCATAGTGACAAGCTCAGCGCTGGCGGCTGCATCTCACACCCGGTGGAAACTGACACGCAGCCGCTGAAACTTCCTTGCTCTGCTCAGGGCTCCCTCGCGCTTTCCTGCACACCACGGGGCAGTCACAAATAGAAACGCAGCCCAGGCTCTGCGAAATGACATTTTATTCTTTGGCTCTTCCCTCTGATAACTGTTTTTGTTATCCTATTAGCCAGATGCAGGCAGACTGCGAAGTCACCCACGTCATGCTTTATCTCTTTGCACCTTCTTTTTATGAAAACGATTTTTACTCCCTCTGTGTGTGAGGGGGGAAAAAACTGTATTAATGATTAAGACACCTCTGTAGCAAAAATCCAAAGAGGTCACAATTTAACGTCAGGCCAGGAGGATAATATCACCTGGAAGCTGCAAATAAACAGTAACACCAGACAAAGTGGATAAGGAACTGAGGTTGCTGCACTAATTTCCTGTAAGTTGCATTCTTTGCAGCTCGGGCCAGACCAGAACCATGATTCAGGCCTCCCCATCTGCTGGCATCTCCTTTTGCTTTGCTTTTTTGGATGTCAGGTTCACGGCTGTGATAACAAAAGCCTTGCAATTTAAAAGCACCGAATTTCTCAGTTGATAGGACCCGGGAAACGGTAACCAGAGAATCTGATGGTGTTACAAACAAGTCCGCGCTTTCAAAGACTGCAGCCGGAAACCCAGAAGCTTCCAATGCCCACTGATCAGCCAGGTCGCCCCTGAACTCCCAGTCTGCAAGATAATTAAGTTGTAATTAACTGCTCTGCCCCGCTTTAGGCAATGGATCACGCAATTTAAGCACCCTCTGCTGGGACCCAACAGTCACATGGCCCGGGGAAAAACCCGACGTTGGACTGATTTTGCTTCACTTTGTAAACAAGTAACTGAAAGAACCATTTGAGAAGTAAAGGGCAGAAGCAAGAGCCCTGCAGCCTCCCCAGCCCGGGTCTCCATGAAATTTGCACCACCTATGGCTGCCGGTGATCCGGTCCACAGGGGTGCAGCACGGGTAACATCGCCAGCCCAGGAAGGGTTGGGGTGGTTGACCCTGAGAACAGACTCTCAGTTTCTCAAGAAATGGATGGTGCCCGGTTGGTGTAGCTCAGTGGATTGAGCGCGGGCTGGGAACCAGACGATCCCAGTTCGATTCCCAGTCGGGGCACATGCCTGGGTTGCGGGCCAGGTCCCCGGTGGGGGCCATGTGAGAGGCAACCGTACTTTGCTTTCTCCATCTCTTTCTCACTCCCTTCTCTCTCTAAAAATAAATAAATAAAAATATTTAAAACAAAAATTAAAAAAAAAAGAAATGGATGGTGAAGGAGAGCAGATTTTGAAAGGACAGATTTAGGACGACAGCCACTTTTCCCCCTACCAACACACAATCACCCACGTGAGCACGTGCGTTTGAGTGTGCACACGCGGGCATGACCTTTCTCTTTGGTCTTGGAGACGGTGGGAAGAGGCTGTGACTTGCTTCCACCCGGTTCTGGAAACCGAGCTTCCTGTCCCTGGCCTTACATGCAGGCTCCGCGTCCCCAAGCCTGCTTCTGCTAGCTCCAAAGTGCAAGGGTTTTTGGAAACACGTGAGGAACAGATTTGTGCCATTAATTATGAAAGGACACATGGAAATGGCCGCGATCATGCCGAGCATATGCATCAGGTTTTATTCTGAAGGCTTTGTGTGCTCAATTAACCCCCATTAGCACCTGATACAGCAGGTTCTAGCCCTGGTTTCACCCCCTCAGAGGGCGCCCCCCCCCCCGGGTTAATCCAGCCTCTCTAAATCCTCTACGCCCAGCAGACACGTCCATTCCCACTCACCACAGCCTGGCGTGGTGCTATTCCAGTACCTGTTATCGCTTTCTTGTCTCTCTCTCTCTCTGCCCGTGACGCTAAAGGTCCCAGAAGTCACAGGCTTATTTTATGCAGAGTGTTCGTCGACTCTGTGGCTCCACAAAGCAGAGTCCTTGCCAGGGTTAGCACCATTCACAGCGGATCTAGGGTCCACATGTGAATTCCTCTGCACCGAAGCCCGAATCTTCAGCCAGTGTTTTACGTTACAAACCAGACAAAGGCCTTCCCTCCGGACGCTGCTCTGCAGTTACGCTTTTCATCAATACGGGCTGTAACACGGTGAAGAAGCGAGATTTCCGAAGGCCAGAGAGAGCCACGTTCCATATTCCATTGGTGGTCTCCTCAGTCTCTCTCCCGTTAGCCAGCTAGCTAGATCCATGTGTAACGAGAAATACAGACATACTTTTCTTATTCCATCATTTGCCACTCTCACCATCTGCCCATATAAAACCCAGATCAGTGCGTCATAAACGGTCAGCAGACTGAAAAGGGCGTGCCAACCGTGTTAGCTTTGCCTCTCTGACTCAGTCTAGGGCACTGGTTCCGCGTAATTTAATAAGGAACAAGGGTTCACAAACTCACCGAATAACCTCTCTGGGACTCTGAGGGATTATGGTAACAGAGGGGAATTGGGTTTCAAAAAAAAAAAAAAAAGAAAGAAATAGAGAAACAATGCTTAATGTGCACTGAGAAATTCAAGACCCTTTGACGGCAAGAAAGGCTTCTCAATATCACTAAATATAAAAGTGTTTCAAAACTGTCTTAAAAATACCACTTATGGCCCTGCCTGGGTGGCTCAGTTAGCTGGAGCATCGTCCTGTGCACCTGAAGGTTGTGGGTTCAGTTCCCAGTCAGGGCACTTACCTAGGCTGTGGGTTCAGTCCCTTGCCGGGGCGCATACAGGAGGCACCAATCAATGTCTCTCTCTTTCTCTCTCTAATCAATGTTTCTCTCCTCTGTCTCTCCCTTACCCTCTCTCTCTAAAATCAATAAATATATCCTCAGGTGAGGATTAAAAACAATACCACATATGTTTTCCTTGGTACAGTTGGCATTTAAGGGACATAAAATCATATAAATAGTGGTACCTCTCAGTGCACAGGCTCCCTCATGAGATAGTTGAGGCCCAAGAGAACCAGGCACACGACATTGGTCAAGAAGGCGTGACCTACCTATTTGTAATGATGCTGAAGATCCCGCTGCCACTGGCAATGCGCCAAGCATCATAGTACCCATCCAGTAAACCTCCAGCCCTGCGGCAGGCACTAGGTTAAGTAATCGACACGTAGGATCTCATGGACCAGGCTGCCGATGTTATAAACATATACCTCAGAACCGGAGGCAGAATGTCTTTCTAGTGACATCTCGCCTCTGCGTCCCCTGGCAGACACACAGACTTCTGTGATTCTGCGTGGCAGGCGTCTGAGGAGGTCTTCCTTTTATGTCACGATTTCTGATAGACGTGATTTTTAAGAGGAGTAGGCATGACAAGAAGTGCCAGCCCTGGGAACGGTTAATTAGACCTTGTCCTAACTCACAGAGTTCTACAGGACTCCCACACTCGCCCCCCGACCTCCGCCCCCCAGGGTGAGAATGACCACAGCACTGTGGGCCGTTGCAGGAAACGAGAGGGACGGGAGACATCTCCGTGGCCGAAACGCAGACTTCGCAAAGGAGACACACTCAAGACGGTGCTGAGGAAGGGAGCGGTGGCAACCGCAAAGGTCCTCCTAGGAACATAGTCATCCAAGCCTGCTAGGGGCGTCAGCAATGGCTGCAGCGTGGACAAGGGGACCGAAGCCCAGGGCTGGGCAAGAGTCACTGCAGGACCAATGGGGAGCTGCCCCCAGAGCCGAGTTTTATGTCGCCTTGGTCTTCTCCCCTAGCTCTCCCAAGGGACGGTGTCCCGAAGAAGCAGTGCCCTGCACGAGGCTGATGCAGGTCCCATTAGAGCGAAAGCAGAACAAGAGTCTGCTGAGCAAATCCGACTTGTAAAGCGTTTGAATCTGGGTGAACTTGACGCAAGGACCCTTGGGCTGATCCCTTAACTGAAAGACTTCAAATGAAGTCTCCCAAAATTTCTCCCACCACTATTTAAAAAACCCTTTAAGAGGGATCCAATATCCCCGGTAAGTTACTGTCAGCTTTCAGTAGAAGGTTCATTACCAGCACAGTAATGAGGGAGCACCTAGGCTTGCGGCCTGGCCGATGAAATTTTGGCCAAAGGTACCTGGGGAGATCCTTGACTTGGACAAAATAGGCTCCTCAGACTCTTACAGACAGAAATCAGATTCGTTCTAGGAGAATCTGAAAAATCTCTTTGAAAGGAGCTACCTTGAGGAAATCTCGAGTTTAAACACACACACACACACACACACACACACACACACACACATTCTACCTGAACTATCCTGTGGTCTTACTGTGAGTCACCTCTGTTATTCCTCTAAAAATACACACAGTGCTTCATTAACACTGGAAGGCTCTCTCTCTCGCTCTCTCTCTTTCTCATCTCACATCTGTGGAGAAACAGGAGTTCTGTGTAATGAGGGTGCCGGCGTTCCCCAGAGCAGTCCTACAGAGCCACGCAGCCACCGGGACAGGTGGCCATCGTTTTCCCTTGTGCGGGTCCCTTCTCCAAGCACCCCCCCCTGCATCTCAAACATCTCCGCTTCCAGGTGCTACCGAGAAAAGGGGGGCGGTGGGTGCCGCTCTCTAGGATCAATACCCAGGGAACATCCGGACTAGGGGTGAACTCCAAGGGGCTTCTGGACTTCCCCTTGCTCTTCCGAATGGGCTCCCTGCTTTAGAGGCAAATGAATGAAGAAAGAGGGACCTGTGTGTAGTGGGCATTTAGCAGAAAAGGGGTTTACGGACAGACATACTCCCCAAACCTGCAGAGCACACGTGCACAACTTTATGTATGGACGGATGTGCATCCATGGTTACACACATACCTTTATACACACACCATATTTCCCTTCAGAAAAATGAATAGCACGAACAAGCCTTTTAAACTGCAGAAGGCATGAGAGACACCATCTCCACTCAAAAGCCTCAGGAAACGTCACATTTCATTCAGGACCCTCTCTAGGGTCCATGAAGTCCTATACGTTCTGGAAATCCCCACCTTTACCTCACCAGCCGACTTTTCTACCATTTCCCTTGCCCACTTCCGTGAAGCCGCACTGGATTCCTCGCAGTTCCTCATGCACATTCCTCCCACTCCTACTGCAGGCCCTTTGCACGCGCTGTTCTCTGGAATGTGCTTTCCCCACAAGAATGCTTGGCTCACGCCTCCAGCTCCCTGTCAAGGATTTCCATCACCCAGATTTCCCTGGGGACCCCATCTTGCTCCCTGAATTTTCCTTCCCAGCCTTGTACCACCTGACACATTTTTGGTGCATCATTTACTGCAGGTTATCCTATGATTTCTCAGGCCCACGCAGAATGGTGGCTTCCAAGTCTTAGAGCCCTGGGGCCTAGAACCCTGTTGGGAGGCTCTGAGTTGTCAGATGAATGAATGAGGCTGGTCTGATCCCATTGGACTACACTGCTGCCAATCACAAAGCTTAGAGCTGGGAGGGTCTTGGAAATGGTGATGCTTCCATTCTCCTTCACCACCACCAAGGGAACAAGACCACACCCAACACAAGACACACAGGCGAACCAGAGCCCTGAAATCAAAGTCAGGAGAAACAGCGCAGTCTAGAGTGGGCAGCTCAGAGTGGACAGCTGGTAGGGAAGGTTCTAGATGCCAAATCTTCACCAAACAGGGCAGTGAGGTTGTCAGAGCTGCAGACGGGGCTGCAGTGCCCAGTGAGGAGAACAAGCAAGGCCAGGTGGTGGGGGGGCTGCCTGCTCCTTTATAACAGGGAACGCATTCCTGGTTCTCAGGCTTGGCGACTCTCTGGGCAGGTCAGCTAAAACCTCCAGAAAGTAGGCCCACTAATTAAAAACAAACAAAAAACATAGAGCCTAAATGTCAGCGTCAACCAGCTACCTGCAGGCAGGATGGAGTCTTACAGACACAGCCCGTGGCCAAGTGGTTCAGATGGTGGCCGCAGCTGAAGCTCGTGGGGAAGACTGTGGCTGAGAGGGGCATGCCTGGCCACCTGGGCCTGAACTGACTGCCCAGCAGGACCTGTTAGAAGGGGGCTTCGGTGAGGCGGGTGCTCAAAACCGGTCTCCGAGTCTGTACCTCTCACTCTGCCCCCCATTTCTCTTGCCCACTCAGGGCCCAGGAGAAGACTTTACCCAACTTTTCATGGCGGAGCATCCAGCAGATTTACCTGCAACAAATGCACAGCCTCACCATTCCAGAAATTGAAGGTGGAGAGAGGCAGAGAGGTGGCGGCCAGCAAGGGGCCAGCGAGAAGAGAAGGCCATGTGCCGAGAGAGGGCATATGTTCATTCCCGTGCGGGGAAGGCAGGTTCTGAAGGCACCAGGACAAAAAATGGGACCAGATGGAAAGGAAGGAGGAACAGAATGAGAGGAAAGATCTCCGAAGGTCCAATGTCTAGAGCGGAAGAGGAGCGGAGTGAGCCTGAGTAGGATGAACAGATGACATCACACTAACACTCGGTCTTGACCTCAGGGCAGGATTGCCGAGCACCGCACAGGCATTTGAGGGTCCACTGTAGCTGTTTCCTGCAAGCAGGGCTGACAACGAACTCCTGATCCACTCTCCAGGGTCAACCCTGTCTTGGGGGGGTGGCAGGAAGGGGTTGAAAGAATCTACACGGGACTCCCTCCACAGAGTCAAAGAAATAAACGAAGATTGTAAACCCTGCCCATCCATTGCCCGCTCCCTGCACCCCCCCACCCCGCCCCCTGTCCAGTCTCACCTGCCCCTCCCCAGTCCTTCATAGCCCCGGTAAGTGCCCTTCGCAAGCAGCCATCCACCTCGGGGTGGACGTTCTTGCCCTGAGCTTCCCTAGGTGGACAGGCTCAAAGAGAGTCTTTTAGAAATGGCTCCATGTTCTCTTTCTTAAAAAACGGTCTTTCCGCAGCCAATCTGCTATCTAAATCATGCATCTGGAAAAGCTGGAGTGAAAGCCACCGCTTTTTTTTTTTTTTTCCTCCCCTCTCCCCGGAGACCAACCTGTCCTCTGACCATCTACTCCCACGTGCTGCTGCTCCGCTCGTCGTCCGCCGCTGTTCGGCCTCTGCAGAGGATGCCCACCCGGTCCGCGTGCACTTTGCAGAGCAGTCGCCACAGAAATAAATACCGTGGGCTTGGCGTGGAGGTTCCATGGAAAGTGCCAGAGATGAATAAAACAAGGGGAAGTGTGCACGTTGCTTTTACTTTATTAGCTATAAACCCAGGCTTAGGCAGGGATCAGAGAACCCAGCAGACTTCAGGAAAAGAAAGTTGCTCTCTCTTCGGCATCCCTTCCCGTTTATTTTTCTGAATGAGAACATCGCCCCCTGGTGGGGTATCTCTGAATCGCCACCAGCAACTTCGAAAACAACCTGGAGACAATTCACACCCAAACCTGAACACAGAGGTGGGTCAGCGGCTGGCAGAAAGAACTGTAGATAATGGAAGGAGCACAGATTTCAAATTACTTGCTGACCTTCTAGAGTCCCTCATATATGACTTGTTCCCAGGAGACCAAACCTCTCACACACCCTTCTTTGTTTCATAGCTCATCTGCCTGAATATGGTTTTCTAGGTCTTCCAGCGCTCCTGGCTGCTGCTCACTCAGATTGTATCCATTATTTAACTGATTTATTTAGTTAAAGGGATACTTTTTAATGAGTTAATGGAGCCTCATCTTCTCAGAGGCAGCATCCAGACCACTCCAAGCAGCTGGGATTTCTCCCTTCTCTGGCTTCCCAATGCACCTCGTATGATACAAAATATTCAAATTGATAAAACAATCTGCTCATCGTTCCTGGGGGTTCAAACTTTCCCCCCAACTAACATCGGAGCCCCTGGTCTATGCCAAGGTCTCCAGCCAGATGCCAGAGACAATCCCACCTGGAGAAAGGTTTGGATTTGCATGCACAACGTGAAAACAAAATAAAAGCCATTATTTCAACATCGGGAGATTTCACATAAAAAAATGGATTTCCAGAATTCCTAAGACCACGGGGCAGCTGGTTCCTCTGGATACAAGGCCATGTTGGAGACGAGCGACTGGCACAAAGGTGTTCTGAGCAAGTGCAAACCCTTCAGCATTTGGGGGCTGGAAATCAACGTCTTCCACAGCTGCCCCAACAAACTCACTCCTCTCCAGCCCCACGGCATCCCCCACTTGTTCCTCAACATCCCTGCCTCATGACTTTCACCCTCGCTGGGCCCCTTCTTAGAATGCTTTCCCCAAAGACTCTCTGAGGCCAACCCATTTTGGGCTTTTTCCTCCAAATCACCTTACTGTTATGAACTTCTTGACCACCCTACTTAAAATTACAACACCCCCATCCTGAGCTCCCCATTACCGTTCCTACCTGGTTTTCTCAACAACACAGTCAGCGGCAGGCATGACCCAAATATTACCTATTCTTCACTCCCCAGGCAGAATACACATACCAGGAGGGCAGAGAATCATGTCTGTTGTATTTACTGCTGTGTCTCCAATGTCTAAAGCACATAATAGATGCTCAATAAACTTCAGATGGATGAGTGAACGGCTGTAGGAGTCATACATTATACAAGTTTCTTTCATGCCCCATCACAGTGTCTGCTCTTTAGCAAAAAAAAATAAATAAATAAATAAAAATCACAAAGGCCTGTCCAAGAGTCACTAGAAATGGGGGTAGCCGGGGCTTCTATGCCAGGAGATGAAACCAGCAGGCATCTAGGATGCCACGCCAGAAGGGCGGCAATCAATTTCTCAGTGCAATGCCCTGTGCACCGCTGGGCACACAGTAGACATCGCCCATCACAGGTGAAATAAGGAGTATCCAGTCACTAGCGCGGCACCATGAGGTCATATCCCAGGTCACTGCCTCTCCACACTGCAGGAGAGAGGACACAATTTGGCAACCATCAGGTTAACTGGCTCCAGGCAACCGGCCCCAGGGTAGGAGGCGGCAGGCACCTGAGTTCCTTCTGGTGCCTCTTTGGAACTCCTGGACCCGGCAGGTGGGGCAGGGCAAACGGGTTGGAAATGGGCACATTCGATAGCAGAGAAAATAAAATCCCGAGTCTGTCTCCTGAGGGGAGTACTGCCATTGCTTCTGCCGAATCTGAATGAGCTGATTCAAGGGACATTTCCTTTTCTTCTCTCTAGGACGCTTCTTATCACAGCAGGTCGCACACGCGCTCGCCTCCAACTCACTCAGTGTGTTTTTCTGCATGCAATCAAAGAATATAAACTCAAAATAATCCCAGAAGATATTTGCATAGAAATTATATTTGGCACTTTTATAACATACTAGGCAATCTTCAATGCATTCTGATGTGGCCTGGTAGAGTATAATGGGGAAATACACATTTTTCTAATCAACAGTTGCTTTTTTTCACAGATGAATCAGTGAGGGAGTTTTAATAAGGTGGGGGGGGGGGAAGAAGAAGAAGAAAATCACACAACAGCAGCAACACACAAACCAGGTCTGAAATTCTGACAGCTTCTTCCAAGGAAAGGTGGTTAACAGGCCTTTGAATTACAAACAGAACAAAATCACGAGAGACGAGATCCTGGACCACAGTGGGTCTGGTTGGGGGAAGGAGCACGGGGCCTTCATTAACCTCATGTGCAAAGCATTGCTCTTTTGCAAAAGGTAGAAGCCCCCCTCTTGGGAAGAGGCCACTCCCATAATCCCAGCGTTGGGCACAGCGAGAGAGAGCATAGGAATGAGCAGGGCAAGAGGCGGGGAGCTCCCAGGCAAGGAGCAGGGGACTGAAAATGGTGTTGAGTGCCAGAGCGCATTTTCACGCATATCCGTTTCCATAACCCTCACACAGTCACTACCCTCCAGACAGGGCCTGCCATCTCGTGGGCGTTCAGATCGGTGCTGGGTAAATACACAAACCAATCGATCCTTTTTATAAAATCGATGCCGAGAGAAATTCAGAAACTTGCCTCATGTCACCCTGGGGCTGAAACCCAGCTCTATGGATATGGAAGCCGATCCACTGAACCTCACCGCCTCGGCCTAATGGAAGCGGGGGTCCCTGCAGCTGCATGAGGAAGACCTGGGCGTGGAACACGGGCGAGAAGACATGGGACCGATTCCTTTTTGAGATGGGGAGGTATCTGGGCTGCACAAGGACCCTCCTCCATAAAGTGGTATTGAGAAGCATAGCGTACAACTATGTTTGCATAAAGACCGATATAATCCAAGGTGGATTTTTCTTCTGGCTTTGAAAGAAAGTAAAAGATCTTAATGAGCCTCTCAAAGTATCCTGGGTTGCAGGCACTGCACCTTCTGTGCCTTCAGTACTGTGTGAAAACTCCATCTACTAGAAACGTCATTCACACACACACAAATTACACTAAGTCCGCACGTCTGCAAGTTTTGATGCTCACAACATGTGCCAGACACTACTGAAATAAGCACCTAACAGTTTCATAGGATTACATTTGGCCGCTTGCTCTGGAGCCCCATCTATAGTGATTTACCCAAACAGAAACTTTTCATGTGAAATAGGTCCAGACCTGGGCAGTCCAGGTGGGTACAGCTACTCATGGGGAGTCTTAAGGGGCCAGGCTCCTTCTAGCTTCCTCTCTGACATCCTCTCTGACATCCTTACCAAGTGTTTTTTTTTTTGCTCCTCATGGGAGCAAGATGACTGCTCCATATCCAACCATCACATCTGCATTCCAGGCACAAAGAAGGGAGAGTGCCAAGGAGGAGCGATAAAAGCCTTCACTTCTAGCAGCTTTGTTTGCTGGGAGAAAGAAAGCCTTCCATGGGGACTTCTGCCCGCATCTCTCTGGCCAGGACTGGGTGTCCTGACCTTGCAGAGAATCAGGAAAAGTAGGATGTTTCAAATAGATTCCTTGCTTTCCTCAAACAGAACTAAGGTTGTTAGTGAGGAAAAAAGTTGGATAAAAACAACAACAACAACAAAAAAAGATTGGGTGTCTGTTTCAACAGCCATAATTTCTATAAAACAAAATGAGTCCCCAGTCCTAAGGCATGGCCAAATCTTTGCAAATATGACTCAGTTCAGGAAAGTTTCAGCCCAGCAGGAAACTTGGACAGTTCTTATGCTGTCACCAGAAGGCAATCACCCAGGCCACTGTGCCCTCCGCGAGCACCTTGGCAAGTCAAGGAGTAGACAAAATGCCAGGCTCTTTGCTAACACACCTGCAGGGAACACTTGCCCGGGCAGAATTTATTTTCATAAATCACCGTTTCTAGTACAAACACAGAGTTGTCTTTCTAGGCCAATAAAAAGAGGTGTGTCTTTTGCATCTGCTTCTGCCTGGCTGCATCTCCGCTGCCCGCTGATTTTTAGCTCCAGTGCTAGTTTCTCGGGACCGACATCGCTGCGCACCCAGCAGACTAACTGTGCCTCTCCGCGCCGTCCTGGCCGAGCCACCTGAGACTCCGCTCCTCGGTGCCTTTCCCACAGGACGGTGAGCTGCATTGAACCCTTGCTACCACGCACAATTCCTGGTAATTTCAAAGCACATGGTGTGTGTGGACTAAACTAATGACCGCAACTGAACAACAGCTTCAGCTGTCGGCGGGGGTGTGAGCAGAGTGACACAGGGCCTGGGCTTGCCAGGGACTCAGGGGCTTCCCGGGACGTGGGACTTTTGCGTGTTAACACCAGAAAAGTCCCAGGCAAGCCGAGACAAGTTGGTCGTCATGGCGGCCTTGCTAGGTCACTGCCTGATGTCCACCACACTCTGAGTCAGGAATTGGCCCAACAGTTGTAGACATGAGGAAACCGAGGCCTGGCCAGGTACCAGTCCTTGTCCAAGTTCAAGCAGCTAACGAACGGCAGAAGGTGAGAAGCAATCTTAGGGCTGCCTGTGATGTAAGAGGAAATATCCATTTGGTCTTCATTTAGCTTCCTGGCACACAGCTACTGAAACTGGGACTCCCGGAGTGATAAGTGTCTTTGGGGCACTGCGGTGGCTTCAGCACAGGGTTGGTTGCCAGAAATACCAAGGCATGATGAGAGGGTCGGGTCTTTCAGATTCACCCCCTGACCTCAGGGAATGGCAGAGGGGCTGGAGACTGAGTTCAATCACCAGTGGCCAACTATTGATATTTAGTCAGTCACTGCCCACGTAATGAAACCTCCGCGGAAACCACTCAGTGGCGGCATTTGGAAAGGGACTGGGGGCCTGTGTAGGTGCTGGGAAGGAGCTGTGCCCACAGAGGTGTGGAAGTTCCGTGTCCTTACCTACACCTTGCCCGGTGCCTCTCTCCCCTTAGGCTGCTCCTGTCTGCGTTATAATAAACTGGTAACAGTAGGGAAAGCGCCTTTCTGAGGTCCATGGGCTGTTCTAACAAGTTACTGGACCTGAAAAGAGGGTTGTGGAATTCTTGATTCCTAGCCAGTGGGTCAGAAGCACAGGCGGCACCTCGACGTGGGTGGGGTGACCTTGGGGGACGGAGCCCTCCACCTGCGGGGTCTGTGCTCACTCTGTACTTAGCCTCGGAATCGTGTTGAACTGTAGGACACCAGGCGGTGTCAGAACTGGTTATTGGTGCAGGAAAAAATCCACACATTGGGCGTCAGACGTGTCGTGAGTGGAAAGAACACAGACTGTTGTGATGTGTCCGTGGTGTAACCCCCGCGGGCACGGCCTCCAGTTCTGCGAAACGTCCGTGTTTTCCATTGCCCTTCAAGTTCTCTCTGAGCCTTGGTGTTGGTGACTATTTGTCACTGCTTAACGGGTGGCTCCACTCGGCAACTGCCACTTAAAGAATCATCTCTTACATTATTTTGACGATGTTAGATGTTATGTATCAAATCATACGCCAGCACAAAAGCAGCAGTCCATCAGTTTGGTTTTCTGTAAGAATGCTGATGACTAACAACAAAAAGCATTTTTTTTAAATGCATTTAAGGGAAATTCCTGCCAAGACCAAGGTCAGACTAGCATTTTCGGTCTTTCCAGATACCTGGGGTCAAGTTTCATCACGCCCATCCGCCCATGAATAACACCTGGACAGAGGCACTTAGCACTCGGTCAAGTGTATGATAAAACTTCCCATGCTGTTATTGCTAAAGATGACGGATGAAGGGGTCACAGCTCTAAAGCCTCCGAGTGGCTCAAGGGAAAACAAAGCAGCAAAAATATCAAATGGCTAGAAGAGCGAAACTCATGGGAAGTCCCCTCGCCCTACCCTGGGACTCCTGCAAACAGGAAGTGCCACTTCCTAGCCCATTTCATACTTCGTCTCTTTCCCCATTTGTCAAATGAAATCAGGGATAGCTAATAGCAATAGCTAATAACATCAAAGGCCACCCAATTTAATCAGGGGGGTTAAATGGAAGGTCTATCACTGATTTTAGCCCGTCAACATTTTTTTTCTGCTCTTTGACCTTCAAGGCATTAACGCACACGGATTTTTTTCACGTTACTTTTCATTGGTTTCCTGACTGTTTCTCTTTCCGGTTGCTGGCTGTGGGAGACTGCCCTTTCCCCCAGAACCTTAGCTCAGTCTTGCTGCTAGAATCTTGTCCTGTCCACCTCAGGGAAACCTTCACCGCGAAACCCCGCCAGAGCACCCGAGGGTGCAGGGCCTTGCACCAGGGACCGCATCAGTGTTTTTGTACCTGCTGGTTAACGATCGTTAACAGGTATCTGGATGGTGTGACCGAATGGCAAACAGCCCTCTGGTGGCCTGTTTGAGGGTGAGGAGCCCTGTGCTCACCGGCCTCCCCTCCCTGGAAGCTACTGATTCAATGACCACCGGCCAAACCGGCCTAAGTCAGGTTGCACCAGACACTGCCCCTCCAGCACACTCTTGCTACGCCGTTGTGTTTATTTACTGAATGGGAGGCCCCCAAAGCCTGCAAAGTAAAGGAACTCATCGTCGGAACATTGACCAAAAATTCTCTTAGGGACCCAACTGTTCTCCCACCCCCACCCCACTCGGCCCCGCACACCTTCATCGGCATCTCATGGACTGCACCTGCGAAAATCCCGGGTTAGCCCTGTCCTGCCCCTTCACTGTCAACCGGCGTTTCCTCCAGCCAGCCCGAGGACCGGAATTACACACTGGGCCTTTATGCCTTCTGAGCTGAGAACTGCCCATTGTTCTCTGCTCTTTTCTCCCTTCCCCGTGTAAATCACAGGGTCCTCAAAAACGCTATTGAAGTGTCTCCAGAACGCATCGTGATCTTTATCTTCAAAGCCAGCCAGCTAGGCCTCTGGCTCGGAATTTGCATGACAGTTACAGGAAAGTAAATTTGGGGGCTGGCTCCCTTTGATAACCGCATGCTTTGCTTTGTTTGTTCTGAGGGTACAACTTTAAAAGGAATTCAGTGATGAGGAAAATAGTTCTATGCTGGTTTGGCTCTGGTGCAGTCTCTATGGCTGGCTTGGGGCCTTGGCTTCAAATAGGAAGTGTGTGGCTTGTCTTCAGCAGAGGTCAATTATTCTGTGTCAGGCCTGGAAGGACTTTAAATGAAGAGCCACAGGCCTCGATGGGAGCCCTGTGTGAAAGCAGGAAGGAGGCCGAAGTCAGCAGGGACACGATCCCCAGTCCCACTCAGCAGCCTGCCTGCTCTTTAAGGAGCACGTGCTGCACAGGATGTGGGAGACACACGCATTTTACTAGCCACTTTTATGTTGTGTGGTGTCCACTTTAAACGTTAACCTAAGAACATTTTCACCTACTGGTTCAACAAAATCACACAGCATGCACGCTGGCGCCCGCGCATGCGAATGTAGTTTGTTCCTACCTGAACGAGAGCCCTGCCGCACACAACAGATACGGCTGCTTTCATTTCGCTTCTTCGCAGGAGCACTTGCTGCCCATACCCTTGGCCTTGGGCTTGGGCTTGTGGATGAAGAAGGGAAGCCTGAAAGAACCAGCCATGGGTGTGCCCATCTTTCCTTCCTTTCCATGTCTTACAAGGAAGTGACGTGAACAAGGGCATGACGCCTGTGTGTTTGAGATACCACTGCCTTCTATCTGCAAGTGCAGCAAGTTCTGGGTCAGAGGGAAAGCCTCTCGGGCTGGCTGTCAAGCAGGACCTCTGCTTACCAACGGGTGGACGGTGGACATCACACACTTAACCTTGTCCTTGCTTTGGGGCTCACGGAACACCCATACATCAGAGGTCCTCCAGAAACCTGTGTTCACGGGCATTGGGAACGCCACATGCAGGCAAGGGACAAGGGACAGCGATGAGCACATTCCCACTCAGGCACGTGCTCTGCTCACAAGCCCGCTCCATTGACCGTCAGACGTCACGTACAAACACAAGTTCAAAGATAAAAATAGCAAGGGTTTCAAGATGGCGGCCACAGAGCTTTCAGCCAGGTGTGGGGCCTGGTGAGCGGGGACCTGTGGGAATGAGCAGGGTGCACCCACGAGAGCAGGTAACGGGGCACGAAAACAGTGAGGAGCGGAGGTTCTGTTCACGGGGCTCTTACAGGCTCAATAATCTTGTCATAGCACCCTTAGGCCCAAAGAAAAACCTGGCCGTTACACTTAAGAAATAATTATGCCCTAACAAACTAGGAGCTGTTAAAAGATATAGCAAAATCCAAAGAAAAACTAGTTTTATCTTATTCTTAAGTAAGCACAAGTCCTTGATAAAGGTGTGTGTTGATTGGCACTGACCCTCCCCAAACCTGGGTATCAGGCCAGACACCCCCCTGCCCCCTTTGCTGGTCCATATTGATTTTCATGTAGTACTTTCTCTTTTTATCACAGCAACTGCCAAAGCCCCACAGAAATGACATCGTAGAAATGAGTGGCGCGTGATCTAATGGGGACCCTGAACAGCCTCCAGCTAGAGGTCCCCAAAGATCCAACAGATGGTGAGTATCGCCGTCTCCTGCAAAAAGTCCATGCTTCCCACGGCACCTCTGTGAGCTCACTGTGGCACCCCATGGCGCCTTGGCACACAGTTTGGGAATCACAAGTGTGGAAGTCCAGTGTGGGGGTTCAGGAGTCCTCAGCCTCACCGGGATGATGTAGGGATCACGTTTGACACACGGCAGGAGTCCCAGAAAAGTTAGGGCTTCCTCTGCTCCCTGCCACGGTGACTTCACGGTGCATCTGCTGCCATCTCTCTATTCACCTATGAAACGACTATTGACTCAGCACCGGCTAAGTTCAACAGGGGTTTTGTGTGGTACTGGTGGTATTGGGTCGGCCAAAAAGTTTATATGGTTTTTTCTATAAGATAAAAGACACATTTTCCATTTCCACCAATAACTTCATTGGTTTGGATATTCTGAGTATGTCAGCTGTCTCCTGCTCTTGGCTTCTAGTGGGCCCCGGTCAGGGGCGCTGCTGAGCATCTTCCAATGCACGAGACAGCCCCACAGCAAAGAATCACTTGGCCAAAATGTCAACAATGCACAGAAACTTCACAAACCACCCCAGACACATTCGATCCGTCACAGGTCACTTTTCTGCCTTTCAGTTGCATTTTCACCTTCTTGAAATAATAAAGCACAACACGCTGAAAATCGTGCATATTTTCTTCCATCTTCAATATTAAAATGGCTGCACAAACACTCACCAATCTTGATAAATTTTTTTAGATGTGCGCTGATATGACAGCTGTCACAATACCATCTAACAAAAACTGTTTCAAATGATGTTAAAGGCTACTCAGCACTACCAGAGCCACCGTACGGAAAAAACTAAACGAACTTTTTGTCCAGCCCATTACAAAGCTTAACGGAACAGATACGGCACCGGCCCTCCGGGAGCCTGAGAACCACAGAGAGAACAGACAGTCCACAACCACCCAAAAATAATCATCAACAGTAAGGAGCACAGTGCAGGAACCGGTCTGAGTACTTTCAACCCTTAGGACGGTGGGGTCGGGGGGGGCCCACAGGTCTCAGCAAGGACGCCAGGAGCCTGGTGTTTGGGTTGGAGCCTGAAGACGTCCCAGTTTTGCAGGCTGTTTGGAAAAGGCTAAGACTTCCCTTCCTCCCTTCCAAGATCACGTTAGTTTCACAGGTAACACTGATGCCGGGAAGCCTGCGTGGCGGGAGCCTAGGTAACCCTCCGGTTCTTGAGGGCAGGGGTTGTAAGAGCCGAGCGGAGCCAACTTTTCCTGGAGGGGCACGTGGCCCGGCACAACCACTCAACTCTGCAGCTGTGCCCCCAAGGAAGGCATAGATATAGAAAACACAAACAACTGTGCACCAATAAAACTTCGGTTAAAAGCTGGGAGTAGCCAGCCTGGGCCGGAGCCCGCAGACCCTCGCTAGGGAGGGCTTCCACCTGCGCCTCATTGGTTGGGCCTGGACAAGGTAACGACCCACCGAAAAAACACACGACTAAACCAAGGCCTTGGCCTCTTGTTTTCCCACATAAACGAGCAACGAAACACACACACGGCGACACAGCAGAGAGACACCAAAGGGACTCAGAGCCAAAACCCTAATCGTCACCCATCTCCCTGGCTTTAAAGCCGCCCAGACGACCTCTGCTTTTCAGTAGGGGAGGGAGGCAAGATTGGCAAAGAAAATCAAGTTGAGATTTCAACAAGGAGGGGGAAACCCCAGGAAACGCTGCCTGCCTCCTCCCCCCTCCCCCACGCGCATGTGCTCCGCAGTCTGTGCCCAGAGTCTGCACGCACGCCGCTCCTGGCTGGCTTTTTCTGTGAAGAGCCGTGCACGCCACTCAGAGAAACAAAGGAGGTCAAACTGAATATCCTTCTCAGTTGTTATAGCAACAATGAAAATATTGCAGAGGCACCGAAAACGCCACTGGGGATCCCCCTTTCTGTGTGTGACCCGTGCGCGGATCACGTCTGTACCTCTGTGCCCTGCGCCCCGCGGCTCCTGGCTGCCCGCTCCTCCTGCGCTCACTTCAGCTCGCTGTCTTGCTTAAGAACACCTTACCAACTGTCTCCAGGTGCCAAGTCTCACCTGCTGGGAACCTCTCTCCGGTGCTGGCTCCTCAAGGTTTCCTAAAATAGGGTTGATTGTCTACCACCTGCATGGGAAAAACCTGGAGACACTGGATGAAAATGCAGATTCACGGGCCCGACTCCAGCCCTATTTGGTGAGCATCTTCTGCTGACAGTTGATAACCAGGAGATCAGAGAGCCCGAACGAGGGCAGCAGGGCGGGGGGTGGGGGGGGGGTGTATCTCATTTATCACAGGTGTAGGCAGATGGTTATCCCCAAGTCCTGCCTCAGGCTAGGTGGGAATCACCCGAGCCGCAGCCCAATCTGCTTTAAAACCAGCTGTCGACTTTCATCAGAAGACCGGCCAACTGACCTCCAATATTTCACCAAAAGGACTTCCCGCCTTTACCGGAGTGGAAAGGATCACGTTTGCAGTCCTCACTGAAAGCTGAAAACGCATGCCTTTTTTTGGAACTACAGGGAAGAAGGTTTTGTTGCAAGTTGGTGCAGTATTCCCCTCTCAAAGTCAAGACTGTCCCAAAGACAAATCATAAAAATATCCCTTTCTACACAGGTGTGGTCTCTTCCGTGTAGTGAAGTTGGGGCCACGGCTCCTGCGTGGTTCCTGCGGTGTTTCCAGAATCAACCACTTACCGCGCAGCCCCGCCCACCCAGAGGTCGCAGCGAATGAACACGTGCGAGACGAGTGAACTTCAGAAACCCCAGCTGTCCTCCTGGAGGAGGCATTTTAACACCTGCTACATCCTCCTGCCTCAAACGGAGCCAGAGGTCTTTTGGGGTCTGGCTTGAGGGTGCCAACAGGAATGTGGAATTTACTCCTCTATGCCCCGCCGCACCTCCCGCCCAAACATTGTCAGCACAAAATTTTCCCTCAGTACACAATTAAAACAGAAGTAACAGCTATGTCTGAGACATACTCTGTAGTTTAGTCCCCAGAGATCAGTGTATTTGCAACGTTGGCATAAGTATTTAGCATGTAGCTTGAATTGTGTGCAAATCCACCACAGCTTTGAACGCTGCCCGCCCCCACCCCACCCGCAGGGCCCCAGTTTCTCCTACTTGTGTGTTCACCACTCACGTTAGGGACAAGGTCATTTCCAATCATGCTTCCCCTTAGTTAACGCCAGGGATCGAAGTGTTTACATTTTTCCTGGCTTCTACCAAAACCCTGAAACTAATAAAAGATCGTTTTTATGGTTCTTGTAATCTAGAATAGGGATTGGTGGCTATAGGGTGGGCAAATGCAGCCTGCCACTTGCTTTTGCAAAATAAAGTTTTATTAGCACACAGCCATCCCCGTGGATTTATTATGTATTACCTGTGGCTGCTTTAGTGATATAATAGCAAGAGAGACCATATTCTGGCTCTTAAAAAAAAAGTTTAATGCCCCCTAGGGCAGCGCGTGCTAGGGTCTTACATGGCAGGCTCAGGAATCAGAATGCCTGGGTTCAAATGTGAGTCTACCCTGGAATAGCTGTTACAGTAATGGAAGAAAGAGGCTATTAGTCTGGGTGGTGCTAATGCCTTGTTAGCCCACGTGAGCAAACCAAACGGTAAGCCAGCGTCAGTGCTCCGGAATGCAAGGAAATGAAACATAGTAACAACCCACATGTGCCCTGACCGGGAATGGAACCGGCGACTCTTTGGTGTGTGGGGCAATGCCCAACTCACTGAGCCACGCTGGTCAAGGCTAAACTGTTAAAAATGTTTCACGTGCCCCAGTTTACCTTTTAACAGAGCTGAGAGATCTTGGGCATCTTATTTCGATTTATGAACGCTCCTGCCGGCTCCGTGTCCTCATCTGTAAAATGGAAATAACACTTGCCTCCTAGAGCCGTGGTGGGCATCCAATCAGACGACACAATAAAGCACCTGGAGAAGTGCTGGACATACATCAAGGCCGCGAGGGTCATCTAATTATAGAACACTTGCTCTTCTTTGTGAGTACATTTCTCTTTTAAAATGTCCTAAAAGAGGTCCTGACTTGTGGTTAACTACACTCAGCAACAGTCCTTTACACATTCATTAGCTTTAGATTTGCTTCAGCAATTCTGACTTCATTAAAATTATAATTATTTCTTTAATTCCATTTCCTTTATCTCCTTCTTCAACTTAATCCCTGACGTGGGCTGCTGAGGCCCTGGGACTCCTGGAGAGCCTCTCACAAGATGGGTTCAGAAGAGAAAGGAGATAAAATAAGAGCCAGACAGAGTTGGGAAAATGAACAGTGGGCGAATTAGCAAGTACTCGAGGGGAACCAAATGTGCGCTTGATGAATTGGAATACATCTGGGAGGAGGAGGAGGAGCTAAATGATGTGAAAAGTAGCTAAAACACAAATGCAGGCCAGCAAAGCCATTAGCAACAAATTATTTGCATATCCTTAATCCACTAATTAATTCTCAGCTTAGCTTAACTGTCCTTCCCCAATATTTCTGAACTGCTGACCAGCGGCGTCCTTGGAAATCCCAAGTAACTCAGATGCAGTGGGACTGGAGCTGGGCCTTCGGGGTTTTTGTGGGTCAATCTCTATTCTGGGAAATTGTATACGTTTCAGAAAGACCACAAATGATAATAAACCTTTTTATGGCCCTTTCTGGGGGCTTCATAAAATTTATTTTTTTTCCTAGAAAATACAAGATAGTATGTTCTGGTGAAAATGATGAATTTGGAAGGGCCTGACCCTGTGCTTGCACTGAGGACGTTTATACCGGTGATCAGCGTTCACTTGCCTCCTTTAGAATGAATTCTGTCCCCAAGATAGAAGTACGTCTGTTTATCCATCCATCCAACATGTGGTTTTCAAGCACCGGCCGTCAGTCAGGCACAGTCTAGAGCCTGGGAAATAGGGTCACAGGCTCAGCAAAGAAAAGCAGACCAGCCAGTCAAACTGGAAGTTAAGATGCACAGTGAACATTCTTAAAAGGTGTAATTCTGTTCCACGCAACACCCTTACACTAAAAGATTAGTCATTGCACATCTGAAATTCAAACGTAACTGGATGTCCCGTTTTACCTGGCAACAGGGCCGTGACCTTGGCAGACGCCATCCCTGTACTCTCGTGAAGCTGTGTACCAACTCCATCCTGGCGAGCCCGTAAGAGTCGGTTCCCCAGCGGGGCGGCCTGGGGGACTGCATGGCCCTGCCACTGCTGCTGGGGGCCCACCAGCAGACGGCACTCCGGATGGGAATGGTCACCTCTTTTCCTTCTCGAACTCCTCTGCGGCCTGTGTCTCCTTATCCCCAGAGATCTGGGCTCCGTGTACACAGAGCTCCGGACTGGAGGTGCTCAGCACAGACCCAGTTAATGCCCGAGGACCCTGTGTAAGTGTAAGTAACGCCCGAGGACCCTGAGCCTTACATCAAACGTGGTGCGGTGCCGCGCCGCGCCCAGGGCTGCGAGGAAAAGGCTCGCATACCTTCAGAGACACTGAAGGTCGGAGGAAACCGTATTTTGCCAGAATCCAGATAGCACCTGGGGGAGGAATAATCTTTTATTTTAAAACGTTTGATGAAGGTACTTTGAACAAAATAAAGGCTTTCCAAAAAGGGAAGGGGAGATGGGGGGATTATGGGGGGAAAACGGTCACCCTATAAAGAATGTTAAAGGGCCCTTTGAAAAGTAATGTCTTAAAAGAATAAGCAAGGGCCAGCCAGAGCACTGGTTTAACTAACTAGTGGTTAACTAACCGGTCACATAATCAAACACGATTGCCAGTACTTGACCAGAGCCGGGATACTCTGCAATAACGGAGGAACACCGCATACGCAAATACCAAATAATGAAGAGGCATTTTATTGTCAGTACCGACTGTCGTACAATTGAAACACAGAAGGAAAAGTCACAAGAATCCACAAAAGGACAGATTCTGAGAAGTGCAAGGGACACAGTATCTACAATAGAAAATCACGGCGTGACAGGGGCTCCTTTCTGCCCAGCTGTGAAGGGGAACACGAGGGTGATATCTAGAGAGCATGTTTCAATTACGCTAAGGTTTTGTTTTTTTTTTTAACAAAAAGAAAGAACAAAAAGAAAAGAAGGAAAAACAGAGAGACAAATATTGTATTGCGATTTCCCACTGAGCACAGGATGAGCCAGAGCTGGATGCTTCTTTCCTTCACCCGTCTCTCGCCGTTGTCCCGTGACGTCCTGGGGGGTCGTTGGCCGGCACGTCCCACGCACGTCACACGGACGGACAGCCACGCTGGACAGTTCCTGTCAGTGCTCCGATCGGTAGGCGGGGAAAGTCTCTGTTCGATGAAGCTTCAGAGGACTGGCGACATCTTTTCCAAAAAGAATGTGAAAAACAGCGGTTACATGTCGAGAAAGCCCACGATCAGATTAGCTAGTCACAAGTGTCTAGGGAACAGAAAATAAGTAACGTGGGACCCAGACTGTTCCCAGAGGCCACTCACGGTGATATGCAAATGAGAGCCACGAGAGATTGTGTGATTAACATATCATTTGCATGTGGCTTTTGCACAGAGCTATACTCGGGCCACTGATTATTTTCCTAGGTTCTTCGTTTCCATTAACACCCAGAGTATTTAGGAAAAGTGAGACAAAATCATAGGACAGTGGAAACTTTTGGCTTGGACACTTTGTAAACCTGACCAGAAATAAGACGATATTACAGTCATTATACCTAGGAAATCTTGCTGCAAAGGAGGACACCTTAAAATCCATTTAGCCTTTACAATTTCAGAGTTAGGTTCCAACCAAGAAAGTGAGGAAGTCAGGAAGGTGACACACAAGGCCACGGTCAGCCCTCCTCTGTGACACAGACAGGCGGACGGCAAACTTTCTCCACGAAAACCCAGATGCGAAAAGTTGTGCATTTTGCAGACCACGTGGTCTCACGGTGGCTCTGCGGCCTATGGGCTTCCACATTCTCACACACATTGGTTGACAGAAGCCGGAGAGGCAGGAAACCCCCCGCAGGCCCCCGTTTGCTGATCCAGCGGGGAGAGCCCTGGATTATAAAAACGAGAGGTGTTACTGCCACCTCCTGGCGCAGGTTAGCAGGAGCCAAGAAACACACACGGTGCTTGTAAAACGTCCACCTGAGCAGAACAAGCGCAGGCCTCCAGGGAACCAGACACGCATGTCATGCCGGGAATCCCAGACAGACAGGACCACAGCCGGGAGGGCGTGCCCGTCCCGCCCAATCACACTCAGAACCCCGCTGTGGTCCAACACTGACCCAAGCAGGAAAGTGGAGGGTGGCCTGTGGCCCTCAAGTTTTTTCTCTGACCTCTGACCATACTCATTTGAAGTCCTATGTAGTCCTGTCCAGTGTGGCTCAGTTGGTTGGAGCATCATCCCGCAAACGGGAAGGTCGTGGGTTCGATTCCCAGTCAGGGCACATGCCTGGGTCACAGGTTCGGTCCCCAGTCTGGGTGCGTACGAGAGGCAACCGATCAATGTTTCTCTCTCACTCAATGTTTCTTTTCCTCTGTTTCTCCCCCTCTTCCCCTCTCTCTAAAAATAAATAAAATCTTAAAAAAAAAAAAAGTCCTACGTAAGTTACTGCGGGCACAGCACCAAAACACAAGGAAAACAGAAATCACAGATTCGGGTACTTGCATGCCTCAGATCTGAACCATAAGAAAACTAGATAGCTAGTCATACAGCTACTGGCACGCAACAGCGGGGAATGTCAGAGAAATCCTGAATATTAAAATATCCTCCATGGCTAGAAGTCCCTGCTTCCAGCCTCCCAGCCATCAGGAACAGGAATTCTGTGCTCTTTCCCCCACGTGTGTCCATACCAGCAATAACGAGTTTTACTACAAGTAAAAAGCCAGGCACAGCTTTACAGTCGCTTGATAAAGTTCCCTGCAGAAAGCAGACAGCACGGCACCAGTATTAATGCGGAACCCAAATCCTCAGTCAAGTGCAACGCCTTTCTCTGTGCCATAACTGCGGCTCCTTAGACTCGCTGAGCGTGCGAGGAAAGTGACTGAAAGCGTGCACTTGGGGTCAGGCTGAAAGAAAAAAGCAGCTTCTATCACGACGGCTAACTGAATCCCTCCCGCTTGGCTTGGATGCTGTTTTTAGCTTACAGCCGGGAAATGGACCGAAAGATTTTCTGACGTGTCTGCGGTTCGCAGAAAGGGCAGGAGCTGAAACTGGCCTGCAGCCCCACCCGGGCCAGACCTGTTCTGTAGCCTACACGGGTCATAAGACTCGCTTGTTGCTATTTAAGCAACTGTGGACTTTCCCAGAAAGGTGCTCACTTACCTGCTCTCTTCTAACACTGGGAGGTACCTCTGGCCCTTGTCTGCCACAGCAGGACGGACAGGAGGTGACCGCAAACGGCCAGGCAAATGAGGCCAGTGGCTCGCCAGGGGCCGCCACTCCCACACCTGCCCCATTTCCCTCTTGGCATGTCCCCCTGGCCCAATGGACAGGGAAGTTTGAGAGCCTGGTTTCTTCATCATCTTTTCAGTTTTGTTCAGATCTTAACCATGACTTACTTCTGTCTTAACCACTGCAGACACGATGTCGCTGACTGAGTTAGGATGGACATCGAAAACCCACACGTTAACATCTCCCAAGTGGCCACATGCTCCCAAAATCTGCCGTCCTTAAAACATGTATGTGAATCGTGTGGACTGGACCCAGTCCTGTGGAGGAGCTTTTCCCACAGCACGGTGCATGCTGGGAGACCCTGACCGACGAGGCCCTCTGAGACAAGGAGCAGCCCTGGACCAGGCGTCGGAGTCCTGGAGTTTGGATGCCACCTCCACTCCCCAGTCGTGGGAACGGGAGCAACTACTGACCTCCAAGCATCTCGGTTTCTGCCATCACTGAAATAGAGAAGACAGTCCTGCTCCTGCCCACTCAGTCTGTTCGCAGGAGAAGCAACCAGCACCCAGCTGGCCCCTAAAGCCCCTTAAGCACTGGCCATGCTGCCTGCCTTCTGCCGTTTGAACCTCCCAGCTCGTTTCTGCCTCAGGGCCTTTGCACTTGCTGCTGTCCCCAGAGAGATGGATCCTCCCTCACTCTCAGTGTGGCTGCCTCTTCTCAGACTTCAGGTCTTGGGAGAAATGCCAACAGCCTCCTGCAACCACGCCATTTGAAGACGTCCCTTTACCATCCCCCCCCCCCCACCCAACAGCTCAACTTCCCTATTCTCTATAACAAACACTTTCTTTTCAAGGGGGCATGTGTCGATTTTGAACTTAATTATTGACTGCGATCCTTGTTTAGACTGCAAGGTCCGGGAGGGCAGAACCATGTGCATCTAATAACCCCAGTCTCCCTCCATTGTCTAGAAACATGCGTGGCACAAAGTAGATGCTCAATAAACATTTACTGACAAAATGAGCAAGTGAGTGGATGAATGTTGGAGAGGTGAAAACCTCAACGACTGACTATTATACATAGGTGATCTCTGACACATTACCAGCCCTTCAAATTTTCAGGTTCTTCACTGCAAATGGGTATGACCCACTCGCAGGCGGCTGTTTCAAGGATGAAATGAGATCATGTGTCCTGAGGCCTCATGCAAAGCCTGCAACACAGTAGGTCTTCAAGAAAGGGCAGCTTTCATAAAGATACTCATCAAGTATGTCTTGTCTCCCTCGTAAGGAACAAATCCAGCCCTTCAGTGGAGTCATGTTTGTACAAGAAAGCAAAGAAGATATTTCCTAGTCGACAAATTTGCGGATCTCTGGTTTAAACAATGTTAAACAGATTCTTTCCTGCAAGATATCTCCGAGCCTTGGAAATGTTGATCTGCACGCTGAATTTCGAAAAGGAGAATTAACACAGGGCATTTCCTCCAAATTCATTAGACATCAGCACTCTTACAGGGGCAGGGGGATGTCTACCGGGGTTAAGATGACATAGAACACAGCTGGGAAAAGATGAGCCTGCAGTTACATTATCCAAGGCATTCCTAAAGAAATCTTGTGAATACGGTGCCAAGAGGCACTTGTCAAGGGCTTCTCCTTCATAAATTTCTTCCAGTTTTCATGGTAAAATGAAAATGACACATTGGTTCTGTATATGCCTAACTTTAGGCAGAGGATTTCTATATGATAAAGGGAACATGGGATGAGAGAAGGAGTGAAAGGGGATCAAACAGGTCTTAGCCTTATTCCTCTGAGCCACCAAAACCTAATCATAAAATGACAATTCCAAAATCAGCCAGCAGGTGACGCCATAAGACTAGCTTTAGGGAGGAAATGAAAAGTTTCTCAAATCAGATGAATTCTCCCATACCAAGATTACATCAAGGTGGGTGAACCAGCCAGAGAAATTACAAGCCATAAAAAAACACCAGCAAAGCCAGAAGAAACTACGTGCCATGCAGTTTCACCATGTGGCCCACCTGATTTTGCCTGATTTCAGTTCTCTCCCCGCGCCCCCTGGTGGTAGGGGGAGGGAAGCAGAAAGGCAGGTAGCGTGGATAGAACAATAGAGAGATACACTTATTCCGTTTATTTGTGGTGTAAATGGCCACCCCCAATAAGCAAGACCATTGCAGACAGTCTGTAAACTATATTTTTGTAAGAGAACAAATTGCTGAAAAATTGTGCCCCAGACCACACGGCGGCACCATCTCAAGGAACTCTGGCGACTACAAAGCATCCCCACGATGAAATAAATGTGGTCCACTCTACCTAGGACACGCGGGCAAGGAACTACCTCAGTAAACATTGGAACAAATTAAACAGCAAGATAAAATACATTTCCACGAATTCCTACACAAGTAACAAAAATACATGAAAACGAATCATTGGGTGCAATAACTAGTACAAACCACAAAGCAAAAAAAATAAATTGGAGGCCAAGGCAATGCCATTCTCCTGCATAAACAGACTCCACAGTCATGAAGTATTTCATGGAGTATGTTCGGCAGCCAAAACAGGAACACTGTAAGAATTCTAATTTAAACAAGGTGTACGTTCAATGAAGATCATAGTATGCATCAAAAAGTCAACAATTAAAGTTTTAATTATCTTCTTAAAACCCACGGACAAGATGATCTCTAAAACCCTATGATCTGTCACAAAGCTCGATGAGCCATCATCTCCGTGGGAACCCTGTGACACTTACCCTCGTCCTCACCGATTTCATCCAAAGCTGAACCACCACCCTCTTCCCATCGCTGTCTAGTAAGCACCGCCATGGTGCTCGCTGGAAAAACCTGGACCCCTGAGCTTGAACCTGATTTCACAGTAATGCCTCATTACTTCTGAATGACGGGGAAAACCATGATAGATAATAAAACTTCCTATAGAGGGATTAAGCCCAAATGTAATTGTGAGAAGTTGTTCGGTTGGTGGCTGGATATTTTGGATGGGAACAACAGCAAGACCGACCTAAAGAATGGGGATTTCCATCTCTGATGGTCTGGACCCCCTGCCCCACTTCCACAGGGGACGCGGTCCCTATGTTTAGTTTGGAATTCGTGAGAGTCCAGTTCCCGAGGGTCATCGCAGACTGTCCACCTTCTATGGCCTTCCAACCATGACAAGGGCTTTGTGCACGCAGGCCAGTGTGTGAATCTGGCGGCTCCTGCTGTGAAAACCCTGCGTCAGTGTGCAGAGAAACAGGTGTGCCCAGGTGTAACCAGGCTGGGGTAGTCATGGCTACTCAGGAGCACACAAACCACATGCTAACAGTAGCTACAACATCCTCTTTCAATTTAAAAAGGCTTTTTAAAAATATTATTATGCCATTAGGGCCCCGGTAAGATCCTTACTTGCCTCAGATTATATCTCAGGAGTATGTACTTATTTCGGTTAAGGATAGTTGGATAGTTGGATTGTAATCTGAGTGTGTTCTTCACAGGATATTTTTAGTCCAAATGGTCCTGAAGATGTTGAAGCTCTGAAATATCCGCTAATGAGTTCAGAAGTCACAACTTAGTGGAAGTGCTCAGGGTTCCCTCGCTCTCAGTGTGCCTTTGCAAACACGGTATTTATTCTGGGGAAATGCAGTGGCTCATCACCGCTGATGCACACCAAGTCTCAAACTGCCTCGCGGCATCTCGGGAATTAAGGCAATTTGTCAGCTCCCTCTCTGTGATGCCTACTTCCGATGGGTTCTCAACTGTCTTTTGCGTTCCGGACGCGTGGAAGCTAAAAAGACCTCCCTTTTCTGTGAAGCTTATCTTGGTATGTGTAGAGTCAACTTTCACAGCCGTTCAGGAGGTTTGCGTGAGTACAAGCCCATGCGCTTTACCTTATGTATGTCAGGAGTTGCTATAACAGCGAATGGTAGTGAAATACACTTAAAAAATAAATGTGCTTAAGTAAATGAGACTGAACGAAATTGAATAAACAGTGGAAGGGGTATGTACATGACAAAAACAGTGCTGGTGTGATTCAAACATTACAAGTTTCCGATGACACGGAACGGAGGGCATTCGCGACACCCAGCTCTCACCCGGCTCTGTCTCAGGAGCGAGCGCAGGTGAGTGCGATGCTCTCACGCACACACGCGCACACGCGGCATGCAGGACGTACAGGTGTTCCTGAGCTCTCCCATGTCCCCCGCCCTGCCCTAGTGACCAGAGACCGGAGTCGTGAAGACGACATGGGAAATACCCACAGCACCCTCTTCACATCACACATGGTGACTGCTCCGAGCCTGGCCCTGGGAGGACAAAAAAGACCCAGGTGTCCTGCCCGCCTTGGCATTACCGCTCCTCGGAGGAGCCGGTCATGGCTCAAGGGGCCTCGCAATTGAATACGAAATGAAAACTGTGAGAATGGCTATAAAGGGGGGTGCCCTCCGCCACATCTCAGGGGTGCCCGTCACCCGAGTCCCACGCTGGTTACAGTCAAGTCTGGGAGGCACTGGGGGGCCACCAGGAAGAGCCCTGTGGGGCAGAAACGCCCAGCAGGAGGGCCGAGGACGGCCTGGGTGACCAGGGCTCAGAGCAGGCACTGGCGGCTGGACCCTTGGTTGCGGTGGCCCCCACTCGCTCTCGCACTCGCTGCTCGCACACTCCTCTCTCTGAACGAGGAGCAGCCCAGAAAGCGTGTGGGAACGGCAAGGTCCTGGCGTCTAGTGCCCACGGGTGGAGAGTCCTTCCACAGGACTCCCCCACAGGCCTCTTCATTTACAAATGGCGCGTGCACCGCCATTCTTACAGGCTGCTAAACACGAAGAGCCGCCTGTGGGCGTCTAAGGCAGTGCTCATCGAATTCTCCTGTTGGTCCGTTCTGTGCCCTGGTCCTAAGACCGCGTTTCTGGAAGAGAGGCACCTTAGGATTTGTGCAGAGTCGCTGCAGACTGGAACCCAGGACTCCTGGCCTCAGCGCATTCTCTTCCCCTAAATTTGAGACTCGCCTGGGGGACCAGGATGGCTGGTCCCCACCCTCAGAGTCCCTGACTCCTTAGGTCTGGGGAGGAGCCCGACAATCTGCGCTTCTCGCAAGTTCCCAAGTAATGATGACACCGTCACTGGTCCATCCAACAGAGTATTTCTCCGAGTGGACCCCAGACCTCTTGCCCAGGCCACGTAGGCATCTGTACAAAGTACAGAGTGTTCAGCCACATCCTTCAGCTCTTAATCTCTGGGGTGTAGGGCCCGAGAATCTGCATGGAAACCATTTTTCCCAGGACCTGGTGGTAGAGCCGGTGCCTGGGGAGTGAGCCCCTGATGCGCCCCTGGCATCCAGCAGCACAGGGCTGAGTGGAGACCCCCTCGTTTGTAGGGCAGCAGGGCGCTGGCACCCTGGCCCCTGCATGCGGTTCCGTCCTGCACACCGCGGCCCCCGCACACTGCGGCCCGCACACCCCAGGCGCCGGCGCTTACCTTGCAGGCGGTAGAGCTGGCCCGTGCTGTGCTGCCGGGTGATGTGCTGCCAGTAGGCGCTGCGAGGCACCATGGTGCTCAGCGAGGCGGCCCGCTCGCCCATCTTCATCTGTAGCTGTGGCGGGAGAGAAAGGCGCACGTCAGCTACGGGGGTGGACAGAGACCGGACCGCGGGACTGGGCCCCGGCGCGCCAGACCCGCGGAGGCAACGTGAGTCTCCACTGCTCGGCTCCGGCTCCGGCTTTAGCTGCACAAACGCGCCGTGGAACACTCGGTGACCACACACCGGAGGAAGGCAGGTTTAATCGACTAAAGGGGGCCCGCCACGCAATCTGGGGAAAGGCCGTCTTCATTGCTCGAGTGAGCGCGGCTGAAACGGCGCCTGCTTCGCGTTCTGCCCGGCGCAGACTGGCTACAGGGAAAAAAATGGAGGGTGTTATTATTAATAGTTCATTGCAAAGCCCATTTAAAGTTTTCCGTTTTCTTTTTGAAAGAAAACACCCCACTCTACACAAGTCATCGGGGCATGGTAGTTTCAGGAAAAATATCTGTACAGTTACTCAAGAAAGCCAAAATAATATGAGAATTCATACCCTGGAGACCAAAGTCATTGTACTTGATGAGACTGAACTTGGGGGGGGGGGGGTTATAACCATTTGCTCCGAAGATAATTTAATTTATGACTGCACTTATGTGTGATGATTGAATTTTTCGGTCCTTATCACAGTAAGAGCACAATTACCAAAATGTGTCCCCGAGAAGAATTACACACCACTAGGTTTCATGAGGACATTTGACTTTCTTACACCCGCCCTCTCCGTTGAAAAGGGCAAGAAGCTGAGAACAAAGCTAGTAGAAAAGTTCTGTGCCTATTTATTTCTCTCTGTCCGTCGATGACAGTCTCACCATCGAAGAGCAACAAGCGAACAAACCAAAAAACCCAGCGACTCCCGGGGTCCACTGGACAGCACTGGCAAGAACGCAAAGGGAGAAAAAGGACTGAATTTTCAAGGTGTGCTTACCTGACTTTCCCACCATAAAGAGATTATACTCAATGTAATAAGAAATTTACCATGAGAACCACGTTTGGGAAGGAGCCATCCCTTCGCATTGTCCGCAATATGACTGCGGAGACCCATGTCTGCCGCCCCGCTACAGGCACAATGTGGGCGGCAGGTCCCCCCGGGCGACTGCAGCGTGACATTTATTCGTTCAATGAGCACTGTTAGCTCAGGATCCCACCAGGGAGGAAAGACAAGCCTTTCCCGTAAGTCTAATGCCCTCTGAACCCTTCAATCCTCAAGCTGTCCCCCTAACCAGCAGTGACACACCCCGGTCTCTTCCTAACCCAGCCTGCATGTGTTCGGAAACTGCCCAGTGGCCTAAATAATCAATGGCTCTGATGGGCTGGGCTTTGAAGGCACAGGGATCACGGCGATGCCAGGGAAGGAAAGTAACCATAGGGTGAGAGACCCATTTCCTGGTTTAGGATGCTGTCCCTGGGCTGTGTGACGTGGGACACACCCCTCCCCTCTCTGAGCCTCAAAGTCTCCTTTCTCACAGAGCTTCCCTTCTAATGAGACAGATGATTAAACTAAACCAATAAGAGTAATCAGATCGCCATGCAAAGGAATGAGGTTCTGATTCGTGCTGTGACACCAGACACAAAGGCCATATATCATATGCTTCCTTTTCCGTGAAATGTCCAGAAAAGGCGGGTCGAGACGCAGAGAAGCTAAAGCGGTGGTTGCCCAAGGCCAGGTGATGGCTAAGGAACGCGTTTCTGTTGCGGTGATGAAAGCGCTCTGGAGTCGAGCGTGCTCTCACAACTCTGAGAATACATTAAAACCACTGAATTGTACAGTTTAAAGGGTACATTGTATGTTATGTGAATTATATCTCCATAAAGCTGTCATCAAAAATATAAACTCAGATAGCAGTGTGTGCTGTGCAAATTATTTTTTTTTAAAAGCATGACATATTGAGTTAGTGGGTGGCTCCCAGTCCCGGGGGAACTAACATTTAAACTTGAGTGAGAACTGACCCAGGCATGGTCCCGTCACCATCACTGCCAGCAAGCAGACAGATCACCAAGCCCCTCCCCTTAGAATGACGGGCACATCGGATCCATCCATCCATCCACCCTCCTGAGAGAGCCAAGTTCTCAGGAGCAGGGTGCACAGCTTCTCCATGAGGAAAGGAAACCAGGCGCCCTCCCCCGGGGCCACCGCACTGTCGGTTTCTGTGCGCTGCATTGGGATTGGTCGACGCGGTGAGTCTGAGACAAGGACTGCGGAGCAGCATTGAGTCCCAGCTGCAATACCACGCCACGTGGTCCTTCTCTGGAATCCAACTGTTTCTACAGCAGAGCATGGTGTGTTTGGAAACTGAACAGCACGACAGGATGTAATTGTTTGCAGCCACAGTCAGTCATGAGCACCATGTGGCATGTGCGTGACTCGGGTCTGGATCCATTCAGAAACAAGCATTAAGTCACCCCGATGGGAGGGTGATGCCTCAAGACCTAACTCCATCCTCATCAGACTCAAACCTCCACCAGGCTTCTCAGGTGGGGCCTCCACTGTAGCAACTTTGCATATGCAAATCGTATCGTCATTTCCCATTCACTGCACCTGCTGAGTACTGTCTCAGTAACAGGGTTGAGCTGTGAGTCAGAGCTGCAGCTGCGCCAGGAAGTCTGCTCCACTTGAGCGACTTCCAACGCTCCTGCCAGCCAGGTATCTCCTCTGAGAAAGTGTGTACAAACCAGTGCACTTTCCGTGGCTATTTTAAGCACAAAATGAGGGCCAAGGTGAGTCAGACAGGCCAATTCAGTCCAAGAGAGAAACCATCCAACGGGGTTCCAAAGAAATCACCATCTCAATGTCTCCATGCTCCTTCTACTCCAGACGCAGTTGTCTCATTCACACCAGCCTCCAATTCCATTCACATTCTCCGCTGGGCTTCCTGAACGACCTCCGCATGGTCTGCCCACGGATTCTCCTCTGCAAACAATACTGGAGAGTATCGATACTTTGCTTTCTGGACCCTGAGTCCGTGGGTCTTCACCTTTAGCAAGCACAGAAACCACCTGGGGGGGCTCATGATAATGCAGAGTCCTGGGCCCTGCCCCTGCTCTGGGGCTGGGAATTTGTATTTCTGCCAAGTTTCCAGGTGACTCCAGTCTTACTGGTCCGGGGACCCCACGTTGAGAACCACTGTCCTATGTTATGCATCACCTTTGGGTCAACTGCTCTGGGAATAAAGTTGCCCACCGTGGTAACAAGAGCTCAAACTTGGCCAAGAACTGGGCTGAAGTTTGGAATCTGCCACTAATAACTGTACAACTCTAGGCTTGTTATTTAACCTCCTTTACTCCTTAATGTCTTATCAGTGAGAAAAAGAGAGAAAGAAACAGGTCCTAATTTGCAACTAACTCTGAGAACATGCATGATCCATAGTGGGACCCCATAAACATCAGCAACATTTGTAACTAGCCCCGTATCCACCGGAATACCGTCATTAGCAGGAGCTTCTGAACAAACCTAAATATCTGATATTGGACTGTGCTTCTGGCTTGAGGACAGAAGTTTCAACAAGTTTTTGAGCAACAACAAAAACATAACCCATACCTGAAATCAAATTAAAAAATCTACGTGGAGAATATATTGAACCACCTGGCCCCAGTTGGTGTGCAGTGAATGAGGTCAATGAACAGGCATGAACGGAACTCTTACTCCCAGCCTGAAAACGACTATAGAAACAGAAGAAAATCCTAGATACTCCAGGGTCCCCTAGGACCAAATTCCCCCTTTCCCCACTTGGGGAGTTTATTTTCTCCAAGGCAGCTCTCTCTTTGGATCTGGTAGTATTTTGCCTGGCACCTAAAAGGGTGGGGGTGAGGGGAGGCCCACATTTTTGTGACATTTATTACTCATTTTAAGATGTCTAATAAAATGTATTCCTTCTTCCTTAGTATGATATATTTTTATTATGTTCAGGAAATACAGAAAAATATATAAGGCAGATTTGAAATAACCCTACATCCATCACGCAAAAAAAACAAAGAAGCAAAGATAACTTTTAACATGTCACTGTATTTCCTGCCGGTCTTTCTTTAAAGATGTGTATACACAACATGCATTTAACGCAAACTGCGTGATGCTCTCCACACGGTATGTCATCTTGTTTTCCTCTGGTAGATTCCAAACACATCTGAATGTTCCCAAGCCCTGCCCGCTTCTCCCCTGTCACTTCCATGTCTGCATCCTAGGCTGTCCTTGGCTGTACCACACTTTCTGTCATTCATTTCCTTAATCATTTATCATTTATCAGGTGAGATCATGGAATGAAATCCTTACCCAATCTCCTTCATCATATTTCCCCCCTGGCTAACCACCATTTTTATGCCGGGACCCACTCTGTCAGCCATTATCCCAATCATCAGTTTTTAAAAGATCTGTTAAATTTAACTTATGTGTCACATTGTATTTCAGGCTGGCTCAGAAACTAGGTTTAAAGGTTGCTGCATTGGAAAAGGGAGGAGTGGGTCCTGGCTGGTGTGGCTTGGTGGATTGACTGCTGGCCTGTGAAGTAAAGGGTCGCAGGTTCGATTCCCATTCAGGGCACATGCCTGGGTTGCAGGCCAGATCCCCAGTAGGGGGCATGCAAAGTGCAACCACACATCGATGTTGCTCACCCTCTCTTTAAAAAAACAAAAAGAAGAAAAGGGAGGAGTGGGCAATCTCATTTTTGTTCTAAACAAAGTAGTCTTGCTCCCACTTACTGGGCATCTATACAACAGACTGATTTGCAGACGTTCAAAAGAAAAAGGAAGGTCTTTGTGAGGGGATATAGAACGGTTCTAAAATCGAGGGGCTGCAGTCACTTATCTACACGTGAGCCCCCACTGAATGGGTTTAAGTCCCATCTTCCCCACTCTGCTGACTCCCAAGTGCATCACTGTAACTCCACGCCTCAGACGTGTGTACTTAGCAGCCCACTTTCCACCCCCACCCAGACGCCTGGTGGACATCTCTCGTTCCGTGTGTACGAAACTGAACTATTGCTTCTCACCCAGCATGCCCCCAACCTCTTCTCCTTCTAAGCAAATGGTCTACCGTTCCACCCGTTTCTCCATTTAAAGAAGAAGAAAGGAAAACAACTTTGAGACCATCTTGTTTGTTTACTCTCTGCCCTACAAAGGAGCTTACTTGTTGGCAAATCCTGTGTCTCCGACCTTCAAAATGTACCCAAAGTCCAGTGGTTCTCACCGCCTCCCCCACCGCCAGCCTGGCCCACGTCACTCGCGCTCACCCCGATGCTGGATGACTGAGGTCTTCTTTCTTGCCCCCTTGCCCCACCCCCAGTCTTTCTGAAGCAGCTGCCCCTGTAACCCTTTCAGAAACAAAGTCAGCACCTCACCTTTTCTCAGACACTGCGGTTTTTCGGGCCCCCCCTCCTAGCCCCAACCCGGGCAGGCTTCTCCAAATGACATACTTACAACCGAAAGGGAAAACCAGGGGAAGCTCAAAGGACACTAGCAATGAGTTTTCCGTGAAGCTTAAACATAATTTCAAACATCTAACCAGAGAGAACTCCAAATAGCTCATGAATAGTAAATATGTTTTGAACTGAATCTTAAAATACTAGGTTTATTTCCACAAAATCCAGACCAAATGTCTCCCATGAAAGAGAACAGCAGCCATAGACAATACCTTCTAGAGAGAAAAAAAAAAAAAAAAAAAAAATTAAGCGTGTGTTTGTGGAACCTGCAATCTTTTTCTGCAACCTGACAAATAATCTATATGTCTAAGGTGTATCAAACACCCTTGTAAACTTCTAGCAAACGTGTCCCGTCTGGCTCAGTGCTGGGAGTAATTTATGGCGATATCCACACACGCTGCATTCTTTGGGGTTCTTTCTGCTTAATGAAGCAGGCTCGTTCAATCAATACAAACTGCTTAAAATGCTAATTGCTGCGCTTCGTGGCAGAAACCAATTCCTCCCGCACAGCCACGCTGATGACGTGGAACGAGCGCTGGAATCGTTATGGGCCCACCACGCTGTGGCCGCGCGGTCAGTCTCGGGCGCGCAGAGGTCAGCTCAGCGACGCCCCCTGCCGGGCAGGCGCTCTCCCCCGGAGTTAACGCCCGGTCCCGGCTCCCCTGGGAAGCCGTGTAAACGCACCTGCGGATGGATACACGTGGAAAGACTGCTTACTATCCAGCTTAACAGACGGTTACAGAATTCTGTTCTCGGCACAGCGGCGTGCTCGCGGAGTCTGGCTGTGACTTTTCCTGGGCACGCAGGCCGTCGAGGTGCGCAGTCCCGTGCCATGCCCTCTCTAGCTCCGGTCCCATTTCTTCTGGGGACCAAGGAGCCAGATTCTCAGAGTCACTGTGCAGCCACAGTCCTCCAAGGGTGACCCCCCGACGAGTGACATCAGGTTCACCCGAGGACCTGTTGGAAATGCAAATTCCAACGCCCCACCCCAGACTCTGGGACAGCGGAAGTGGAGCCCAGCGACCTGTGACTTTGGTGCTCACTGAAGGTGGAGAGCCAAGGTCCCTTCTGTCCCTGTCCTGTTCCCTTGCACTGTCACCCAGCCCAGTCCCTCCTTGCCCTGCGTCCCACCGCCAGTCCCCCAGGCATGCTCCTTCCTTTCAGTTCCCACGGAGTACAAGTCCTGGGCTTTAGGTTCCTGGGCTTTAGGTACTGACTCTTCATTTACTAACCCCGATCCACTGAGCCTCAGTTTCCCCCTCTATGAAATGGACCTAATAATACTGTCAATAAACTGTAAAGTATTCCAGTATTTTGGAAGGCAAGTCGTGACACGTATTTAAATTTAAAAAAAAAAATTACTGACATCCTTTGATTCAGCAATTCTACTTCTGCATGTAGAAAATCCAGTTAAATAAAGTTCAGGAAGTCAGTTAAATAAACAGTATGTAAAGGCACGTATATGTGCTTATTTGCAGTATTGTTAATTTGTAGCAAGAAAATCTGATCTTCCCATAGACAGGCTTAATAAATTAATGTTCCATCGAGACCCTGCAATGTCATGCAGCCAGTAGAAGGAATGAACAGGACTGAGGGTGTCAAACCAAGGTCAAGGGTAGGCAGGAAGCTGCTCTGCAGGCCGTGCAGTCTCTATGGCCGACTAGTAACCCTTTGTTTCGATGTGAAATTGGCCAAACACCATGCAACCAAATCCATGTATCTGTGTCCCCAGGAAACTCTACTTAGACAAACAGGGGCAGGCCCGATTTTGCCTGTGGTCTGTAGTCCATCAGCCCTTGAATCAGACCTACATGCCATTGACTTTTAACTATTTCCACGAGATATTTATTATTGAATAAGAAAACCAGTCGGGTGGTCTTTAGAGTGTGTAATGTGATCAGACTTTGGTAAAACCAGCAATGACCCTGAAATACACATCATGCGTACGTGTCTGTGTGTGTCTATCTATGTGTGTATGTAGACAGATTTCTATACAGGATTGTATGGACTCAGAGGAAAATGTGGAAAGATCAGTATGAACTTCTCGGTAGGATTTAGGAGGTGCTGACGAGGGGAAATGAGGGTAAGGACATGCATGCAAAGAAAAATACGGTACTAATCATCATCGATTTGGTCGTATTGTTATAGTCAGTTAAATTTTACATACATGTGTTTATGTAAAAATAAGTTAAACAGGATTCAGAAAGCAACCCCTACCTCCAAGGACAGTTGTGAAAATTAAACTAAATAAAGCGTGCAGCCTCCCAGCACAAGGCCAGACGGAGCGGCCGTTCCGACTGTAATTGCCCCTCAGTTAGACTATGCCTCCTAATGCGGGGTTCTGCTCACAGGCTCCCCAACACCCGGCCTCGCCTTCCCTCCTTCAATGAGTCCTGCACTCGCTGTTCTTCGGTGCATTCATTCACTCATTCCACCCATTTATTCACTCTGGACCTTATCTATAAGCCGTGTGCTCTGCGAGGGGCTAGAAACTGAGAAATGAATCAAACTTAGCTCCTCTGCACCCCAGGGTTCCACAGGGAACGGCCAGAGCGCTGGTTCAAAGCCCAGCTTTGGTCACGGCGCCTTCTGCCCCCACAATGCCACCCCCTCCACAACAAACGGGCGGACCCTCGGCTAGGCAGAGGTGGAGATTCATTGTCTGTGCTCGTGCCCGGCAGGACTCCTGGTGTACGGTAGGCACTTTATGAAAGAGGACTGAATGGCTCAATGATGGATGAAGTGACTGATCTGACTGACTGGAGGAATCATTAAGTCAATGATAATGACCGCTCCGGTTGCTATGTGTTTAGTAGGTGCCAGGCACTACCCCACCTGACACAGCAGGTACCGATATAACCACCTGTACAGAGGGGAGATGAATACTAAGGGTAGAGAAGAGATTTGCCCAAGGCCTCTGGGGGGTAGAGGTGCCCAGCCAGGACTTCAGAGCTGGCTATGGACTCCCCAACTTCAAGTTCATATCACCATCCTGTGTGTTTCTCCTAGAAGGTTACAAAGGTGTTACGAAGACCTTAAAGATGGGCTCATATCCTGTCCATCATGATAAAAGATACCCAGATTTTATTTCCAAAGCTTAGAGAAATAGCAATAGGTGAACCATGTAGGATGTAAGGAGACGGGAACCCCGCCACCCCGGGCACCCTGAGGAATAGAACTGAGCAGGAATTCGGCCAGGCTCCTGGACCCCCATGGCCCCAGGGCCTTCTCTCCAGTGGAAATGAACTACCTGCCCAGCGCGCTCTCTCCTGGCTTCCCACTGACACCCATTGTCACCGCGCCTGATCCTGATTCCAGTGCCCACACATTTGGCATGGAACACCCAGCAAGCTGTCTACTCTCTCCAATTCCTCTCTCCCGTCTGACATTCGCTGGGACAGCGATGGGTGTTGTTATTGTCAAAACATTACCGAGATACCACAGAATAGTTCTGAACTGTCGAGGAGAGGAGAGAGAGAGCGTGCAGGCTTACTTCTTGAACTTCAGAGGGAGAGGGGGTGGGGAGGGGGGCAGGAGAGAAAGGTGGCTTCCCACTGGGAAAACTGCCACAGAGACGGTAGCTGAGAGCTCTGTCTAACATGATGGCCCCACTGTGGCCGTGGCTGTGGCCTCCACGCAGCAGGCTGTTCGTGAGATCAGCCATTTGGGGCTGCATTTCCAAGGGCGGCGTCTTGCGGAGTACCAGATGCACGCAAACGGTTATTTTCATGGGGAATGAAAGTGATTTGCATGTATTTATTCAGAGCCATCTGAATTCCCAGTCACAGGCATTAAACAAAATCATTGCTCTCTTTGCTTCTGGCAACTCCGGTGCCCCCTTGCTAAGGAGACCCTCTTCCCACGTGCACACTGGGCTCCTGGTCCTTAGGGCCGGCTTCCCATGCCTCGTGAAGCTGGCTCACCCCGGAACGGGGCCTTGGGTGGGTGTTGGAAGGGAATGGCAATGGGCATCCTGGCTCCACTTTTCTCTCTCACCATGCTCACAAAACCACCTGAGTGATCCCTAGCTTGTTCATGCAACACGCCTTTAGAAACGGACACTTGGCCTTTGGCAAACTCCTACGAGGAAGAGTGGATCACAGGGCTTGGGGGAGGGGAGGCTGCTTAAACAAGCACGTTTGTATCTCATGCCTGGAAACCAGGCCACGTGCTGGTGGCCTGTCTCTGCATGGCCCAGAACAAAGAATGATTTTTACATTTCTAAAGTCAAAAAGAAAAAAGAGGAGGAAGAGGAGGAAGGGAAGGAGCGGCAGCAGCAACCAGAGTGGCCCGTGAAGTCCAGAAGACTTACCACCTGGCCCTTTTCTGAGATGTGCCGGCCCTTGGTGGAGAGGGTAAATCGCTTATTTTCTGACTTCTCAAAATACATTAAAAATGGCACAGAACTGGTTCCATGCATCTCTCGGTCCTCGTCACCATTCTCGACTCTAACCTGTCTGCAGTGACTGACAATGCGAAAACGGTAGTGCTCCCCACCGCCCGTCTGGCCAACCAGACGCCCCCGGCCAACCAGACGCTCCCCTGGCCAATCAGACAGTCCCTGGCCAACCAGATGCCCCCCGGCCAACCAGACGCCCCCCGGCCAACCAGACGCTCCCTGGCCAACCAGATGCCCCCTGGCCAATCAGACAGTCCCTGGCCAACCAGATGTTCCCTGGCCAACCAGATGCCCACTGGCCAACCAGATGCCCCCGGCCAACCAGATGATCCCTGGCCAACCAGATGCCCCCTGGTCAACCAGACGCCCCCTGGCCAACCAAACGTTCCCTGGCCAACCAGACGCCCCCTGGCCAACCAGACGCTCCCTGCTCTCACATGAATACCTTTGCTTCATGCCATGACCTGCAATCTTGCCACTATCGGGCTTTCATTGTATTTCCTGCTTATGGAGACACTGCCTTAAACATTACCGTTAGTTTTCGAGTTTCTAAACAAGACTACAACCTGTTAGCAAAGTTCAGTGTGTTCCCATTTCCTGTAGCAGAGGCACAGCCACCAGCTCAACAACGGCCATGGCGACATTACAGAGCTTACAGCTCTGAGGGGAAATTGCACAAGGTAGGGCAGCATTTCATAACCAGGTGAAAAGATTATTAAAACTCACCACAGCACATTGCACGTTATTATGTTGCTATAAGAGACAGAAAGGGGCATGCTCAGAAAATTACATTTTTCCCTAAGAGGCAGGAACGAAAGTCGCAGCAAGTCTAAGAAGCCCGAGTTGTATCTGTATCGATTGTGTCTGAATAAACAGTTCCATCTGTCTTCAATGTCTGTTACTAAATGTAGGTTAATTCCACTTGGCCTCTTTCAATGTCTAATGAATTCAGAAGGAGTGGTTGGTGGCTTAATTCAATTAATTTAATTTTAGCCAAGCAAGTAGAGCATGGTGCCCACGATGTGGATGGGGGCCTGGATTTAAATCCCGGCTGCCTCGCTTCTGGCGCGCTGTCCGCACTTCAAACGCCTTCCCTGCAAACATGGGATGGCTGTGCCCACGTCGATAGAGTCACATTGACGCTTAAATGTTAGTACACGTCTAGTGCTTGCAAGCGTGCCCAGCACATAGGAAGTACTCAGGAAATAGGAGGTATCATCACCGTCTGTAGCAGCACGTAGCTTACTCTTACTCATCCTAAAAAGCTGAGGCATACCTTCTCCAACAGGATGATCTTGCCCCTTAATGGAGACCCCATTTCTAGCCCCTGAAACTTGACTGATTAAGCTTTTAGCCTCCATGACATAAATTTTTTTAAATCATTCTCTCATATCATACCTTTTTAGGCATTCATAAAACCCTCCTCTCCCCCATCAGCGGTATCAGTTCAGTTTGCCATGTGCCAGAAGTTCTCAACTACTGTTTCTGTTCCTATAAATATAATCATGTAGCCACGATTTAAAAAAAAAATCAAATGGAAGAAAAAAAACAGTGAAATATAAAAGACCCTTCCCAGACCTTTATGCCATTGCCCCCTCACCCCGCCCCAGAGCTAACCAACAGGACCGTGCACCTCTGCATCCGCCAGAAGCTGTGTTTGCAAAGCACCTGTGAGCGCATCCGCTCTGCCTACTCCTGCCTCTTGCTCCTTCCTGTCCTTCACACACACACTTGATATGACAAGTGTGACTCTTCATGCTCTTTAACTGCCTCGTACAATTCCTGTGGCATTGTATGCTGTGATTTATCTAGTTATCCCCTGCTGAGGGCCACTACAGCTGTTTCAGTTACATCTGTTAGGACACATCAGTGCCCCCAGGAATGGGAACTTCGTCATCTTCAGAGTCATTCCGCAGCCCCTCGTGGGTAGCAGGGCCCAGACAATATTTGTTAACCAGCAGAATGCAAGAACAAAGGCCTGACGCCCTTCGTGAACACTTGTGACCTCGTCATCATTGCTTCTGCTCGCCTATCTCCAGAGTAAATTCCAAGAAGGACTATTGCTGGGTCAGGAGGTGTATAAATTTAATTTTGATAAATAAGGGCAAGTTGCCCTCCAAAGAGATGGTACAAATTGAATTTACAGGACTATATATTGCGTGATTTGAGGAGTATAAATCATGTCTCCTTATCTAAATTTTAAGCTCCCTTTAAAGATGCAAAAGGATGTGCATACTTTATTTTGTGTTCTCAGTAAGCCCTACCACATTGTTTTGTAAGGCATAGGTAGGTGTTTGTTAAAAGGGCTTTGGATAATTAATACACCAGCATATAAAAAGGGCTTAATTCAGGAAAAGGAAAAAGCTGATAATTGCTTTAAGCAATATAAAAAAAGAAGAAGGAAGAAAAAATATCCCAATTAACCAGAGCCTATAAACAAAAGAAAAGGTTAAAAACATGTTTTTGTGGGAAGAGGAAAGAGAATATATGTGTATTTGTGTGTGTATCCAGCATGCAAGCGTCTATTTCAGTGTCTGAATATAAAATTGATGCTTTGGTTTCTTTGATGCCCTGTATGTTTAAAAAATTGTATATAGCATATTGCTTTTTAAATGAGACTGACTATAAGTTACTTTGATTTCCAGAATTGTGGGAGGCCTTCACTTGAATTCTATAAATTCATTAGCAAATTTGATTTGCAAAACCAAGTTTGGAAGAAAATCTGTCCATGAAAACAACCAACAAAAAAAGAGGCAACCCAGTGAAAACTGTTCAGATTTCACTCTCAAACCTGCATGCAGCCAGCCAGAGGGCGGGGTGACGTCACTGTGTGGCTGATATGTCCCCCCCAGGGAACCCTCTTCCCATAGCCCCGGAGAGAAGCTGCTAAATTGCAATCCTTCTCTACCACGTCGCTCGCGCCCTACAGAAATTCTAAGAACGACAGGCCCCGTGGTGGAATGAGGACCATCCCACACAGCGCCACTCCTTGTTCCAGAATTAGACTTTGTCACAGACACTGATCTCCAAGGTGGCAAAAATAGCGGCTGCCCCGGGGAGCCCGGAGCTGCCCGCGCTGTCTCTCGGCCGCTCCTCCAGCCAGGCAGCTGGCAGCTGGTCCACCTCCTTCAACAGGGAAGCCTCCCCGAGTCCAGGCCCACCCCGCCCCGCCCCGGTCCAGCACCCCCTTCCAAACAAGTAACAGTAACACAGTGAGTTTCAAAAGTGAGAAGGTAGGGGAGAATCATGAAATTGCTTTCTGGTGCCAAAACTACCCAAAGAAATGGGATTTCCTGGAGCAGTGCTTTTTTTAGATATAGTCTAAGTTGACATTTCTGAAAGATTTTCAGGGCGATTGGAAATGCCGAGACAGTTCTCAGTGGGGGTGCAACTTTCAGCGGGGGCCAAGGCATTCTGGCCGCAGGTGGAGGCTTAGGAAGCAGACAATGACCCTGTGTCCTGCCTCTGGCCGTCACAAGCTCTAAGTGACTCAGCCACTCTGGGCATATTTCCTCACCTGTACGACAGGGACCCTTTTCAGGTCAAGAGTCATGAATAATATTTTCTTGAATTGTAAGCCCTAGGGGAGCATGGGCCTCACCGGTCACTCACCAAGCTATCCCACAGCACGTAACAAAGCAGCTTATGCCCCCCGCGGACAGTTTGGAATGAACAAATGAAGGAAAATAAACAAATGAGTCCACCCTGCAGAGATACTGCGGTGACCGGAGAAAACGCGAGGATAGTGTCCGGTAGGAGGCTTGATAAATCGTAGAGGCTACTATTACTAAACAGCCTGGCACATAGCAGGTGCTCAATAAATACATGGTCATATTAGCAAAACACCATAAAGTAGGAAAAGTATCAAAAAGATAATATTGAAGCACTAAATACATACAAGCCCAGAAGACTGCATGGTGTGAAGGCAGTAAGATGGCCCTGTGACCTTCTCATCCCGGTGACCATGCCCTCTGCAGTCCCCTTCTCTGACCGTGGTAAGGGCTTGTGACTTACTTTTAACCCACAGACTATGGCAGGGCCATGTCCAACGCCTAAGACCCCACAATTGTTGACCTAAGACTGGGCTCCAGGTAGGAGCACTCTTGATTTTTCTCCGGAGAAGCCGAGAATTTGAGTCTGTATAGAACACCTCCCAGTCTGTACCAGTCACGGGCTCTGGGATGAGCATGTGGGACATCACTGGGGGGCCGCGACTCGGCTGACCACAGTAATAATACTTGCTGTTATTATTATCCATCCCACGAGCCTCCTCTTTGTGACCTCTGGGACGCAAGGTCACAAGTCTGACCCAAACCAAGCCACTCAGGGCTGCAACTTGAAACTGGCGTGGGTCCCGCAGTGAAGGGTTCTGTCTGTAGTTGAAGCCAGCTCACAGTGGGTTAGGGCTTCCTAACAATGAGGCGAAGCCCAGAGGTTCGCCCTCCACCATCGTTTTCCATTTATGACCTTGACTGTCAGAGAGGCAAGCCAACGGTGGCCTAGGGGCAACTCCTCGTTGAGAACACAACCAGATCCGTGTGGATCCATTCCCAGTGACCAGAAATCTCAAAACAGCAACCCAGGAAGGGTGGCCAGTCTTGCTGTTGTCCTCTGCTTCATTTTAGCACGCCGTCTCCTTCCTCCCCGGCTCAGAGACTGATTCGAGCACATTCCTTTGAAGTGTTTCACAATCCCCGGGTTAACTTCCTTGAGATTCAGATCCATTTTGAAGCTAACTCATTTCCATCTAAAATGGGATGCTGTTGCTTTAAAATGACATTCATTTTATAGAACTCATTTAGCATACAGCAAATTAAGAGCAAACAACATTACTTTCCAGTTAAATTTGCAAGGGGATGATCTGAACAAATTACTCATAATTCTGATTAATTTTTAGCAGAAGTAATCAGAAGGTTGTACACGGAGAACACATGCGTGCAGACCTGCCTTCCAAGCACACAACAATTTATGCTGATGCTTTACAAATAAGGAACCTTCGAAAAATCTCAGGTGTTTGAAGGCATCTAATGGGTAGCTACACAAACTTAATGCAATTTCATCTTGCCCCAACAATTCAAAGTGACTTGAAGTCAACTTTACAGCTAGCTAATATCCATCCATCCATCCATCCATCCAGTCAGCCAGCTATCCGTCCATCCACCCACTTACCTATCTCTATGCAATATCCAGAACTGATAAGCATATGGGGAAATGAATACCAAGTTTGTATTAGTTCAAAAAGAACATTTTTAAATGATTGGATGGGGGAATCAAAAAAATATTTCACTAATTGTGAGGACAACATGAAATTTGAATAAGAGTGATTCTGGAGCACAGCCACACTCGTTTGGTGCCATTTGACCCACGGTAGCTATACCTGAGGAGTTCCAAGAGACCATCTTCGTCCACGAAGCCTACAGCTTCTACTCTCCAGCTCTTTCCAGAAAGTTCTGCGGATGCCTGCTCTAAAACCGCAGGGCACGCACAGGTCATTGGGGAATAATCTAGGGCTGCTTTGGGATGGATCACATTAATAACCGGCACACTTTCCCCCCTCTTTAAATCCAACCACCCCACATGCCCACATCATCAATTTTCAATCCACCCCGACACAGTGCCTTTTGATTTTGCAGATGTCCTTCCAGATGGGCAGCTCTCTGCACGTGTTTGCGGCCGCAATGCATGATCTGCATTGTTTAACTGTTCTGCATTCCATTACAATTTCGTGGATTTATTCTTCTTAAAGAAGAAAGTCAGAAATCATTGTTCTCCGTACGATTCACAGCTCCTCGCACAGTGCAATGGGCGGGGTGGGTGTTCCAAGAGGGCGTGTGTGGGTGCTCGTGGGTGCCTATGTCTGTGGCATCTCGATGTATGGAAGATGACGAAGTTTTATCAAACAGAGATGGCAAACACATGTCTACAGCAAGGCGGGCTCTGAGGACACGTTTTCTTGGGCCCACAAGCTGTGACGGCTGTGCTGTTGGTTTTAACTAGAATTCATCTCCAAGAGTTACAGACTGGGAGACACTATATGCAGACTCAAGTCCTCGGCTTCTCTGGGGGAAAAAAATCAGGAGATCTCCTACACAGAGCCGAGTCTCATGTCAACGGCTGTCGGCTCTTAGGCCTTTGACATTTCACTGCAGCGTCCCCTCTTCTCTCATTTACACGTTTTCTCTGAACCCCGTTGGCAGTGGAAATCACAACTTCTGATACAGCTATAAATGTGTACCTATAGGTAGACAACCTGCATAGTTGTGCCTACAGAGGCCCATACATACCCAAATTGATATTAAGGTAACACACTCCCTATAATGGACTCAGAGATGACGTCTCCCCTAAATTCATACACTGAAATCTCCACCCCAAAGTGGAGGGTATTAGAAGGCGGGGCCCTTGGGATGTGATTAGGTCCTGAGGGCACAGGGCCCTTATAAAAGAAACCTCAAAGCAATCCCTCATCCCTTTGGTCATGTGAGACAGAAACAACAGCCAGGAAGTGGGCCTCCCAGACACAGACTCTCAGCGCATCTTGAACTTGAACTCCCCAGCCTCCCCGTGAGAAACAAGTTTCTGTGGTGTCTAAGCCATCTAGAACACGGGATTGGTTAGAGGAGCCCAAGCAGATTAAGGCACAGCACACCTGCAATAACTGACTCACGAAGTAGACAAGGAGGTCACCGTGTTGGCCATTGGCTCCTTTGGGCCGTCCCAGGACGGCATTTACCCCGAGTCATTCAGGGCAGAGGGCGGGAGTGAAGCACCTGCTCAGGTAATGCCGGCTGGAGCGTGCAGCACACAGATTCCCAGGCTGCCATTGGCACGGTACCCACCAGGTCCCCAGGAGGAAATGCTGAACGTACCATGGAATTTTTCACGCTCTGCAGCAAGCGCTCGTGCTGCTCGGCGATGGCCAGGGCAGCAGAGTGGACTTTCTGGTAGATGGCCTCCCCATCTCGCGTCTGAAAGATAAATAGCCCTTCGCCGGTCTCACACATCCTGCAAAAGCAAAGACAAAGAGCGTCTGAGAGGCTGGCCCCCGGAAGTTCCATGTGCCAACAGCCTAGAACACCCCCCAGGAAACGAGACCCATTTCTCTTGTACAAGATGAGGAAGCACATGCCCACTTGCTAAACAAAGTTAAGGAGAGTCCAATTTCCAGTGAACGGTTATTACTACGGGCCGGGAACCAAGGGGTGTCCAACCTTATGGCGTCTCTAGACCACCCTGGAAGAAGTAGAGGTGTCTTGGGCCACATGTTAAATACACAAACACTAACGAAAATTGATGAGCAAAAAAAAAGATTTTAAGTAACTTTATGATTTTGTGCTGGACCGCATTCCTAGTCATTCTCAGCATCATGCGTCCCACAGGCCATGGGCTGGACACCCCTGCGAGTGAAGGCTAACACAGTGCTGATTTTTTTTTTTTGGTCAAGCAAAGTAGAAAGTAAATTTTTTTTAAAAAGGCCATTTCTTGATCTTTAGCATAATCCCCGCACTTGGCTTTACCACTCTCAAAGAGGGTGTCCGTGTGACTGCCTTCTTTCCCCTCAGTCCAGGAATCGGAGACCCGCCAGCATCTCCGCCACCCCGCTCAGAGGTCCGAGGGCTGTCAGTCTCTGTTCTCACTTTCCTCACAGACAGTGCTCGAAAGGCTCTCTCATTTCCACGGTCATGGATTGAATGACGCCCCAGCTCCCACTCAATGTGATGAATCAAACACAGGTAAGCATTTTTTTAACGACCGTGACTGTGCTGAATTAACGTTTGGGACGTAAGAGAGGTTTCCCACGGGAAGCCCTGTGGGTTTGTCTGATCATTAATGTTACAGAGTCAAAGGAAGATCACCTCCAACTCAGGCTGCTGAACCAGAGCTGAATTCCACAAATAAGGGGAGACTGGCACACACAGTTAGGCAAAAAGCAAATACATGTGTTTTAATTGCTAAATATATCACATGTATATACCTACATGATATATACTTACCCAATATATTGAATGACTCTAAATATTTTTAAAGAACATGGGCAAATCTACAGGTGAGGATATTTTTAAAGGTCTGATTTTGATATGTACATAAATCGACGGTACACTAAGACGTTTTTGTTTGTTTATTTTAATGAACCTCGTTATTCTAGGCACAATGCCACTCCCACGGTCTCAGCACCTCTGAAAAACTGAGCACTGGCCCCAGTGCCTGCATTTCGCTCACATCTGAAGAACTGCCTTGCACAACATGGAAACCAAGCAAATTTTTTACCCAAACCACTGTTAATTATTTTATCTAGCCCAGTCTATGCAATTAATGCAGTAAAAATAGAAAGATGCCTCCCTATCTAATTTCCCACAGTTGGCCCAATGCCATGGCCATATGGCAGCTCTCAGCACATACAGAGCACAGTGTGCGTAACCGGTCAAAACCTGCCTCGCTTGAATTTCACTAATACGGGCTATGGGAGAAGGAAAAGGAAAAACACAGACAGCTCTTCCAGTTAAGCTAATGGAAAGAACTGCTTCATGAGGCCATTCTTACCCAATGAAGAATAAAAAACTAAGAACGAATGCCACTCATTCAAGTCCTCTTTCTTTCCCGAAAGCTTCCCCCAGTACTGCAACACCCACTGCTGTCTCCTCCTCACTGACGCCACCGTACAAACTGGACACCTGATTCTGCCAGGTCTGAGCTTTGCTATACCGCCTTTTTCCATCAAATATGGAAATGACAATTTGCGAAGAGGAGGAAGTGACCTCAATCGATTCCTTCAGAGGAAGAAGTGGCCTTCTGTTTTCCCTACGATCAAGGTTATCATTTACTTCCTTACTTATACGCCAACCTTGGTTCTAGAAAGCATGAAGATACCTGTGACCCAGAAACCGTGGTGGATGACTGCTTAGTATCCAACCCTGCAACGGTGCTTCTCCAACTTGACAATCCAGTGGCTCTTAAAGTGTTTGCAGCTGCAATCTACAGTAATAAATGTAGTTTAGATTATGAGCCAGTCTACCTATCTGGCTATTTATCTATTATCAACTTGCAACATGCTGATGTTTTCTATTCTGTTTTATTTTTAACACTGGGACGGAAACACTTCATCTGTATCATGACCCGCTCGTTGGCATGACCTCCTCCTCAACGGTCACTCTTCCATCCAGTGTCTGCTCGGGTAAACACAGTGAGTCTCCACGCCTCCTTTAAAGACCCGTGAATCTCTAAACCATTACTGGGATCAAAAACAAATGAAATCAAAACCATTGTAGCATCGAGTATTCTTCTTTAAAGTACACCGACCACAGACCCCATCCCCCCCCCACCTCAGATCTGGAAGACACGCACACTTGCGGACATACAGACACACACAGACACACACAGCACATACCTCTTGCCACTTACAGAAGGGACCAAGGGTCACAATATCAAATCCGACCAGGGTTTAGACAAAGGTGAATGGACGAAGAGGCTCCGACCCACTGCAACGCAGAGCGGGTGGGGTGTGGCTCCCAGACAGGCCACCAGTCAGCGCTAGTCAGGCATCCGCTCCCACGTGACACGTGGACCCAACGTGCCACGGCTTCTGATTGTTTAAGAGAATTTAGAAAACCTGATTTTTATGTGAAATAACCTGAATTCTTAACGTTGGGAACTTATTCCATTTTTCCTTAAGCTGTGGGGGCCAAAATGCCCCTGTGATCCGACCGGCCAGAAGTCCACTAGTTTGACTGAACAGAACGGCACTCAGGCCTCTGGGCCACACTGATCAAAGGCGCGTGCCCTTCAGTGGGACAGTGTGATCCAGGAAGGTGTCAATGAACAAAAAATGGACCTTAAATGCTGGTCCCCTTAAATCTCTTTTACCTCAATCCAGGCGTTTTTATTCCATCCACTCCCTCCCAGTATAGATCTGGGCGCTGTTTCATCAGCCACTTTAAATCCATTAAAAATGTTACTGCACGCCTTTGTCAAAATAACACAATGGGCGAATAAGAAGACAAATATGAAGAAAGCAGGAAAAAAAGAAAAGAGGAAAGGAAGTGGAAAGAAAACACATCAAACAGGCTGATGGTCTTATGTAACCCAATCCAGCAGCATCTGCGTCGCATCGCCGGAGAACACGGCACAGAGCAAAGCTGTTCTAACGGGTCAGCCGTAGCAGAACTGCAGAAACATATTTTGACTTTTAGTGATCTGGGCATCTTTCTTCCTCTTTACCCACCGGCTTTTTCCTTGGACACTTTTCCAGCATCTAAAGTGGTCCCAAATGTGCTAATACTCTCTCCTTATGGCCTCCCTTGACCAGAAACCAGGGACCGAAACCCAGACCAGGTAAAACAATGAGTTTAAGTCTGCTTTCTCCTATGTCGTTTCTGAGGAGAAGGATGGATTGAGATAAAAGAATAATGTGTTTGTATCAATGCACTGACAGCTCTGAATTTCCAAATCATGACTGCCTGTATGGTATGCCTGTCACCCCAAACCATGGATTGTGCTACTGGTCAAGAAGAAAATCAAGAGCTCCAAAAATAATGAGAAATTCACTCATTTGTGCCCAGATGTATCGCAGCAACAGGGAACGAGAGGCGAGACTTGGGCTCCAGACTGCCTTGCTGGACCGCCCCTTCCCAGCTTTGTGATCTGATATTTAACCTCTCTAAGCCTGCATTTCTTTTGGGAAGCAAATATAGTGACAGTCACTGTCCCCCAGTTTTCCTGAAAGTTTTGGATATGATACGCAGTGTGCACAAAGCAAATCTTCACCTAGTGTGCACTGCCACCGTCCCACAGGAATGTGATGTCCCTGTAGACAAAGCTTCTGTTCTGACTTTCTCACAGCTTTTCCACCAGTGTCTAGAACAGAGCGTGCCCTCTATTGGGCACTCAGCAAATACCTGTAGGACGCATTGTGAAATGGCAGGCAGCCGATAGAAAAGGCGGACCTGGGCACTTGACCTGGGCTTCCATGAGCAAGTCTTATTTAAATGGAAGACTCATCGAGACACCCCCAGGAGGGGAGTGGTTGGGAAGAAAAAGCTAGGAGAACCATGCCAACAGAAATCCCGCACACCGAATGCCTTGAAGTGGGACAACGTCCAGGGACTCCCACCTGGTGGGGAGAGGGAGGTGGAGGGGCAGCCTCGGTGAGCGGACTGCCATCAACTGAATGTGAGTATCCAGGGGTCAACGGTCTTCACTATTTCAAAGTCACTGCCTGCATGCAATGGTCCCCAAAAGCACAAAGGCCCAATTGTAGAAACTCTTTCTCCCTTTGCCAATCCCATTTCACACCAATGCATTTTGTTAGCAAAATACCACTAGGGTGAAATTATAAAAATCCAAAAGAAATGATCTCATGTTGGACAGTGTTAATAAGTGAACTTATGAAGTCAGTAAGCCAGCCAGTTCCGTACCGCCTCACTCAGTAGACATGCTGGGAGTGTGTGCGTGGGTGCATACACTTGAATGTTTAGAATATTCGGACCCTGCTGAAAGCAGGATGAACCTGATGCTCAACATGCATGTTTAAGATGCCCTTCTCTCCACCCCTGCAAAGTGGTTATGAAATCAATGCCAAATTTCCCATCTGCAATTGCATATGATATTGAAGGAATATAGCGTTGTCAGACCGACATAAAGCAAATGGTAATAGCAGCCCTGATGGGCGGAAACAAGGGTGAAGACACGGCTATTTCAGGTGCAGGGGTCGAGAAGTACAGACTGGCAGTGACAAAACAGTCACGAGGTCGTTAAAGTGCAGCTCAGGGAACACAGTCAGTCATACCGTCATAACTCGGCATGGCGTCGGGTGGGTACTAGACTTATCGGGGGTATCACTTCGCAAATTATGTGACTGTCTAACTACTGTGCTATACACCTGAAACTAATACAAAATAAGACCAAATGTAAACTGTGATTGAAAAATATAAAAAAAAAGACAAGGCTTTTTCTTTGTGGTGGTTACAATTCACTTGGTTAGGCAGAGCTATATACATGAGCAGCTTCAAGAATAATATCACAGTGGCACTGGTCAAAGGGGTGATTAAGCAAGGAAACATATAGTTAGGAAGAGAAGAGGGTGTCAGCCTTAGATGGCAAAAAGAAAATTAGGAAGCCCCAAACCTGAGAGAAACCAATCAGAAGCTCCTTGCAGAGGACACAAAATTAGGAGCAAAAACTTTAGAATATGTACATTCTTTTGTCTGTGAAAGTGAGGTGCACAGATGTAGGGAACCCTCCCCACCCGTGGCTATGGCGATACCAAGACCCTATGGCAATAAAACGCATGCAGAGAAACACAAAATGAAGTAATTGAGAGGCTTAACACAGGGAAGCCAGTAGCTCCATCTGGAAGAAAAACCTGGGGAGGGGTCTATTAGGAGCTTATAATATAGAACGGGGGTTCCTCTGGCTTCTGTACTAACCATTTTAATGTTGATATGGTCAGACTGTTCTTTGTTGTGGGGGACACGGTAGGGTGTTTAGCACCATCTCCAATCTCTACTCGCTGGGTACCAACATTGTCTCCAGACATTGAGCAAGGGCACCTGTCCCTCTTCCCAGTAATACCCCTGCTTTTGAACTAATCCTCTGACCACGGAAAACAAGGGCATGAGGGAGATGGTGACTTACGCTTCAGTGGTACAGAGGTTGCACGCACAGGCAGCTTCTGGGCTGGGAGAACTGTTGCTTCCTGAAAGAGTGTGCTATGGTCAAGGTCAAGAGTCCATCCTACTCTGTCCCAGCCATTGGCATCATTGCCTGGTTGATTTCAACTTGAGACAAGTCTGATGCTGCTAGCGGGGGTGGGGGGTGGGGTGGTGTGTGTGTGTGTGTGTGTGTGTGTGTGTGTGTGTGTGTGTGAGCTTTGCTGTCACCAGCACAGGGTGAGGAACAAGCAGGGGCTAGCCCTTTGAGAACGTCAGTCATTCAACCACAATTTCCATTCATTTGTCAAATCTTCCTGCTACCTATTTAATACTTATTCAATCAACTAACATATTTCCCCCTTAAACAAAGGTATTGTAAATGGAATAATCAAATCCATGTCCTAAGCCACTTTGTGCTAACGATAATTAAAAGCAGACATTAAAATGGATGTAATGCAAACAAAATAATGTTATTAAATTGCCTGGGTCCTCTTGTGAAAGATCTGAGCTGGAAGTGTATTCACTTCTTAGGGAGTCGGGTAAATGAGAAAGTGTTAGAAGGTGTTAAAACAGGCCAGCACCCACTGAAATGTTTCTCTGTGATTCGATCAAGGGGAGCAGAAAGGTAACTGAAAAGAACATGACAACCGCCTCGCCGGGAGAGTCATGTGTACTTCACGCCATGCCTCTGTGACCTGCAATCATCCCCCGATTGGGTGCAGGTGCAGTTCCTGGAGCCCAGCTCCAGGTGGTGTGGGAGACAGGAAGCCTCCATCACTTCCCTCGTGCGCTCGAATCGTGACCGTGGGCACGTTCCTGGACCTCTTCAAGTTTCAGAGTCCTCATATTTCAAATGTCAGGAGATCACCAAACCTCACAGGGTGACGGGAAGCAGTATTTTATATTTAGCAAGGGATCTGACACCAATCAGCATTTCATGAGGATTTTTGTTGTTATTGTAACCCTTTCGATGTCAAGGCCGATGAGGATGGCGGTTCTCAGGGAAACCTCACGAAGGAGGCACAGCCACACCCCAGCCTAGAAGGAAGTACGGGCGCCCACATCCCAGAACAAAACAGAGAAGTGGGGTGAGATGCGTGAGGGTGGAACACGTATGGCTGGGGAAGCTTTCCGTGTGAGGCTCCCAGTGGGGTGTGGGAAAATGAAATATAGGAACCTGCTCTTTCAGAAGGAAAACGCATGTTCAGTCTCCCTTTAAGAAAAGAAGCAGTTTTCATTATGTAAAAGCTATGCCAACAAATGGGCGTTCTGTTCGCCGGCTCCAGTGAAATATGCGGCGTCTGTTCAGGACGTTAGCAACACCTTCTAAATAGGATATAAGGCTCATTAGCCGAGGGAGCAGGAGAAAGAAAAAAGGTCCCAGTTCAGCCTGGGCATTGTCCCATGCTGTGGTCCTATCCGCAGAGTCACCAGGCCTCCTGACAGAGTCCCCCTCCCCCGAATGTGTGCAGAGGCCACCATCAGCACTCCCAGTTATAAATCCAACCCCCGATATGTGTGCAGGTTTGCGGGAACAAACCATCCAGAGTCACAGAACATGGTGAGCATAACAGAGAGTAGCAGTTGGTTCACTGTGCCTGTTCTTAGTCACTTAACACGTACAGTCCAGGAAAGGTCTCACTTTCCTTCCTTTTTTGCTCTCGCAGCTAGGCCCCAACCTAGGGCCTGGTGCCCATCCGGGAAGCATCTTTATCCCCCTTCCTGCCATAGCAGTTCACAAACAGTGGGCTGGAACTGAAGTGCTTCTCGCAATTTCCAAACCCAAACACGGTATCTGCCTTTACTAACCTGATGGAATGAAGGGCCAGTTTAGTCAGAAGGGAGTGGCCGCAGCAGCCGTGAGGTTACCGTGTCCACCAACTGGGGTCAGCTCATCCTCAGGCCGGGCCTCACCTGCCTCGCCCCTTTCCCCTAGCTGTAGGGGCTCCTAGGTGATCATGAACAGCCCCTCTTTGGTTTTCCTGGGGTTCTTGGGCTAGCCACACAGTGTGATTTAGGGTGGACCCGGGGACTCAAATCCGCCGTGTAGGCCATCAGTAAATCAATCACACATGTGTGCATGTGTGCGCTGGAGCCCCAGTAACAACTCTGAGCCCTGGGCTGGGGAGAGCCTCTCTGGTTGGCAATGCTCTGAGAACGTCACACAGCAAGGTGAGGAGGGGACCGCTGTCCTGACCCCACAGGGAGAGGGCAGCAGAAACTCCGTGCCTGCTCCTTCTCTGCCCTCCACCTGCACGCCTCCTCCCCGGCTGTGTCCTGCACTGTGATAGACCTGAACCACGAGCTTCACAGGTTTCAGTGAGCCCCATGAGGACTCACCTTAGGCGGTCGTGGGGACCCCTGGAAGGTCGTGGGAATGGTTGCTATGAACTTTGTAGGTGCCCACCTCTAGCGGCCCCAATGGCTACGCACCTGACCAAGACTAAAAGCCTAACCATCTTTACAATGGCCCTAAGCCCAGCCTTGGCCCAACTGAGGCATCACCACCTTATCCTACCTCGCTTCCCCCTTGCTGACTCCGCTCCAGGCACACTGGCCTCCGGCTTGCCTTTGCGTGCTCCAGGTACACCTCACCCTCAGCACCTGTCCCAGCTGCCATCCTCCGCTGGAATGCCCTGCCCCAAACCCCTCCCTCACCTCTTAGATCTTTCCTCACACATGTCTGACTCAGCAAAGCCAGCCCTGCTTGTCCTGTTCAAAGCTGCACCCCTCCTTCCACACTTCCTATCAAACAGCTCTACTACTCGCTGCGGGACTTACACAATCTACATCTATTTTCCTTTTTCAAAGGGTTTTTATCATCTGTATCTCCTGTCCTCTAGAGAGTAAGTTTCAAAACGACAACACCTGGAAGTTTTATTCACTGCTGCATCCACAGTGCTTGGGACCACACCTGCCTATTAGAACACACTCAGAGAATATTTGATGAGAGAAGGAATGAGGCACTTGTGCTAGACTCCAGGTTTCCAGAACCCTGAGGACCATCACATGTAAAGCGATGGGTACCGCGTCACCTGCACGAGAGCCACCAGCTGCAACAAGATGGCCACACCACACAAACAGGTACGAGTACGTGAAAAGGTGCCTAGCATTGCTGATCCCCAGGGGAATCAAAACCACGACGAGCCATCACTTCACACCTGTTAGGACGGTGACTAACAGGAAGACGAGAGACAACAGTGGTAGCAAAGACATGGAGAGAGGGGGACCCTTGTGCACTGTCGCTGAGTGTATCCATTGGTGCCGCCACAGAGGAACACATATGGTGGTTCTTTAAAAAATTCAAAATGGAACTGCCGTATGATCCAGCAATTCCACTTCGGGGTGTTATACTCAAAGGAACGAAACCACGACGTCCAAGAGATACCTACACCCCACGTTCACTGCGGCATTATTTACAGTAGCCAAGACATGGAAACAAGCTAAGTGTCTGCTGATGGATGAATACATATAAGATACCTGCATATATGTATATATACATACATATGTGTATATGTGTGTGCACACACACACACATGCACCCCCCACAAGAAGAGGGAAGGAAATTCTGCCATCTCCTTGTCCCACATGGATGTCACCCATGGATGGAACTTGAGGGCTTTAAGGTAAGTGAAGTCATGCAGACAGATAAAGACAAATGCTGCATGATCTCATGGATACTGTGGAATCTAAAAAGTCGAACTCAGAGAAACGGAGGGTAAGACGGTGGTTACCAGGGGCTGGGGGCTGGGGAAACCAGAAGATGCGGATCAAAGGTGCAACTTCCAGTCAGAAGATGAGTAAGTTCTGGGATGTGATGGAACACACGGTCACTGCAGTTTAAAAAGACTGTATTGTATCCTTGAAAGCCACCAAGAGAGTAAATCCCGAATGTTCTCACCGCACAGAAAAAAGGTATAATGAGGTGTGGTGAGGAAGGTGCTAACTAACCTTATTATTTTAACAATCGTTCTGCAATATGTCATTATCAAAACCCACTGTACACCTTAAATGCAAGCAATGTTATCTGTCACTTGTATTTCAAGAAAGCCGGAAAAATACATACATAAATAATGCACATTTAAATTTATAAAAGAGAGCCACAAGGCAGGATGTGTTGCTGAATGTCTAATTTTCCCCAAAAGGCCTCAAGAAAGTCATCCTTTCCTCTAGGGATTTCCTATGCTACAACCCCAGGAGTTCGGGGCCACAGAGGACCCAGCTAAGCTTACGATGGTGGCCTTGTCTTGTCTGTCTGCCCACCCCACACCTAGCACGGAGTCTGGCAAAGAACAGGCACACAATGAGAGATCTATTCATGATGGTTCTTAGAGAGGTTATTCCGTGGAGTAGGCAGGGAACTTTTCCTCTTATTTATTTACAATAAGTGTGTGTTACTTTTATACTTAAAATTATTTGGGGGTATAGGCTATCCAAGAACAAACGGAATAAATGGCACAATAGTAGTTTCTGTTTCTTGCAAAAGAAGCGATTTCACTTCTGAGCAAGCCTGTGTGTGAGATCCAGTTCATTTCCATTCAAATCTACCTACTCAACAGAGCAGGAAGAGCTGAGTACTTTTTATTTGCTCATTTGTTTGCAGTCCTTTAATATGAATGAGTATATGCTCTATAAAATGCTCTATAGGAATGAGTATAGGCTCTATCAGAAATCAGAGATTATTGAGGAGCTTAGAATCAAGAAGACAAATAGCGAATATTCAAAGATTTATATCAGAATAATTGTTCTTTTAGCTGTAAATTCACCAATTAGAGGGGGAAACAGTTTTCCAATGAAAAGTCATTTTCACCGATGAGCCTTGTTTCTAGAGTGACATGCACAGAAAGCAAATGATTTCTTTTTCCAAGGCTGTTCAGATGCCTTTACATCCAAAAAAGAAAAAAGCTTCTTCACACATTCACGCACTCCATTTAAGGAAAAGCATTTGTCAATGTAATGTTGCTTTTCACATATTCTTGGCACACCAAAAAGTTTCTCTTACAACAATGTCGGAAGCACAGGAGAGAAGCTCTCCAGCTGGTAGAGAGAGCGCTCGTGTGTAGCAATTATTCAGACTGTCCTGCCAAATGTCACCTGCACAGCTCCCACTCCTGCAGGTGCTCCACCCACCCGGAGTACTCCTGGAGACCAGCCAAGAGGGACGGCGGAGGCGGGGCCAATAGGAGGTCCAGGAACTAAGCTGCCAGCTGTGAAATGAATGGGGACACCTGCTGGCCACCTGCCGCCTTGCTTTGAGCAATAAACATTTTGGAATGGCTCGGTGGCAAATGGGTTTCATGTCACCTGGATCTGGCTGCAAACATGGGAGGCCCTACCCCTTGGATGGGCTTCCCTGAGGTCCCTAGGCTTGGGAGTGGAAAGAAACCAACAAAAGACAAGAAAAACCTCAAAAGAAGCAATCTGTGTCTCAGCTCTCAAAATATACTAATTGTTCTCTATCTCCAGGGTCAAGGAATGGCAATTAAGCGTGCACTGGCACTTTTCCGAAAAGCGTATGTTTCAACCCTGAATTTCCTCGGGGAAACAAATTGAGATATGGTCAGATTTGCTAATGGGGGCTTTGCTGGCGGGGGGGGGGGGGCAGAGGGAGAAACAGCATCTAGAAAACCCTACTGGCCTGTAATCATGGCCCCGCCCAGGAGAGATGGAGGATCCTAGTTGCGGGTGCCTGAACTCCAAACCAGAAGAACAAACAGAAGTTGCCAGCATTAAAGTAAGCGAAGAAAGCATATAGCTCAGGAGGCCTACAAATATGACCCATATCTTTGCAAGTCTGCGGCTCACTGGTACACACGCTTCCTCCTGTCGAGCGGCTTAAATAACAAAGGTAATATTCTCACGAGATCACCCAAATGGTTTCAGGGAGAGCTGCTCATGGAAGTCGGCCCTCTCTTCCTTGGCTCTGCAGGAGTTCATTAAAAACGAGGCTCCTTCCATGGACGGAAACTTGACTGGGGCAGGCGAACACACAATACAATGTACAGATGATGTAGTACAGAATGTACGCATGAAACCTGCACAATCTTATTAACCAGTGTCCCCCAATAAATTCAATTAAAAAAGGAAAAATAAAAGAAATAGGCTGACTGCCTGTAGAATGGTAATACTTAGCCTTCTCAGAAATCTATAGGGTTGGGATATAAGAAGATCCGAGAGTGACTCCTGAATCCACTATGTACGTGCCTTTGGCCCAAGATGGGAACAATAATATTACATGATCACCAAGTGGTTTAAATGAGAGAGTGCATGTCAAATGCTTAGTACAGTGACTTTCATATAATAAGGGCTCAGCAAGTATTATTGATTATTTTTGATGGTGAATACGCCTGCTAGGGCAGAGTTTCTCAATTGAATAACCAGAGCTGGAAATTCTTTCCTGTAAAGGACTGTTTGTGAGTGTAGGTGTTAACAGCATCTCTGGACCCACGAGGCGCCAGTAGTGCTCCCTGTCAGAGGTACAACAAGCAAAAAGTTCTCCGGACTTTGCCACACATCCCCAGGGGCCCAATCACGGTTGGCGGAGAGGTGGCGTTCCGCATCTCAGCCTCCTTCTGAGTGACATTACTACTCACAGGCAGTCTCTTCGCCCCATTTGCATTGGGCGATTATTAGATGTTGTACCGAACACATTTGGTTCATTTTTTTTTAAACCTCACATTTATTCCCCTTCTGATGGCTTCAGAACCCCCTTCCTGCTTCGGGAGAACCAACCCCATTCAATTCACAGCCCATGTGCTTTCCATAAAGTGCTCTCAGTACAGTGCCCAACACCATGTAAACGCAGTGGTCAGCATAGGGCAGGAATTGATGGCTCTTCTCTTGGCTAATGGTGTGAGAAGATCCCAAAACTCCTAGAAGCCACCATGGAGAGCCAGAGTGACACCATCCTAGAAGAAACAGGACTGAGAGCTGAAACCTAAGGCCATCGTTGACCCTGAGTGAAGCCAAGCCTGAAGGTATCCCTGTTCCCTGGACTTTGGGTTAAGTAATCCAGAGAATTTCTTTCCTGCTCGTGGAAGTGGGTTGCTACCACTGCCTATTCTGAGTTGGCATCAGGACAGGGGTGTGTGCATGTACCTTTACGCATCTCCATGGTGATCTTGTGAAATACACATATATTATTCTCATGTTACAGGTGGCCAATGGGAACTCAGGAAGTTGGCTGATGCACTCAGAGTCCCACAGCCAGCATGTGGTAGAAATATAATTTAATTTCGTTTTGGCCAACATCCAGTCTAGTTTATCACCCGTGCCTATTGTCAGTCTTGAGGGGTGGCTAAGATCTTTGACAACATCCCCCATGTTCCGAACAGAAATACGGGAACACCTTTGTGGAAGCAAGCTTGATACGTGAAAACAGTTCGCCCAGAGAGGTTCAACTCCTATTCATTTATCCTTGTGAGGCAGGGAGGAAATTGTATTAGTTAATATGAAACTGCCTTGTTTTGAACACATCCAAAAATAGCCAAGGAAGAAATTATCTTCACTAATAAAGCGAGGCAGATATGAAAGCTTCACGCTTGGGGGAGCAAGAATGATCTTATTATCCTGAGCATCTTGATGGTAACTATAAAAATCTATCTTTATTTGAGTTTCAGGCAAAAATATAAAATAGCAATATTACCTTGTGCTTAACACTGGATCCCGCAAACCCAAGCCCTGTTCCAAAAGAAATCACAATAAAATATCAAAGATATTACTTAGGAGAAGCCCAACACCCTACTAGGCCATCTACACGCAGTTCTGCTTTGACCCTGCAAGGAAGTCAATCTCTGGATAAACTTACAAGGGGACTTCAACACCTCACCCAAGGTCAACAGCTAATAAAGAATAGAGATTAGAGCCTAGGGTCTCTCCTACTCTTGAACCAGGGTCCCTGAGCTGCCCCATGCTGGCTGGGAAATGAGTAAGGTCCCAAGAACACAATCCCCAGGACTTGTCCTTGTGATCATTCAGTCTCGAGCTTGCACCAGCCCCACAAAGCATGACACTGATTAAGACTGCTATTCAAACTCAAAAAATACTCTAAGTCCCTGCGCTATTTGAGGCACCAGGCTGTGTGCACTGGTTGTGGGTTTTACAATCACCCAACTGCAGGAGTTCTCGGATGAAATACCCAAAAGGTCAGACCGTAAAGAGACCAAAGTCATAGAGGAAAACTCTTCCATTTTCCAAGACAGCAGCACTCCGTGGCCTCTGGTCAAAGATCAATGGGTAATTCTAAAATGTATGTCTCCAACACATCCGCACTATTTAGCCACTATTTCTTTCACCTGAACTATTTTGGTATCTCTCCACATCTACATCCGTGCCCTGTGTCCTCTTGTTTACAAGTGAGAAACATGATTTCTCTCTCTCTCTCTCTCTCTCACACACACACACACACACACACACTTGCTTAAAAAGTCTCTATGGTTTTCTACATGACTTAGGAGAAATATAAGAGTCTTTCAAAATTCTTAGCTCTCTAGAAGTTCAACCAGATTTCAATATGAATAAATTAGTCTCGAGGAAGACATAAGTAGTAGTAAAACCTGGAATATTAAGATAATTTCAAAAAAGTTTCAAATAGTCATAAGATACTACAAAAGCTTACAAGTTTACTAAGGTTTTAACCTTCAGAAATTATGATTAGAAAAGCCAGACACTTTTCCTACTAGTATTCCCTATAAATAGTGAATCAAAGAACAATGGGAAAGTATTTACGTTTGAATACGTGCTGCCTGAAATGGCCCCACAGACCAATGCAGAGTTCCTCCCATGCGTCAGTGTGAAACAACAGCAGCAATGACCTGGGTTTATGGTCAACATAAAAGTCTACTATAAAGCGTTTTTATACCTTGATTTCACTGGTTACAATGAACACACAAATAATATCTGGGACCCAAACAGGAAAATGCACCCACCTGCTCAAGAAAATTCTTAATTTTCTCTATAGAGATTCTCCCCATAAGGACAATAAATAAGTAATTCTGACTGAATCCTGCTTTTACCCTATGAGGAAGAAATTCTGAAGGAAGACCATTGCTCCGAAGACTCAGGTTTGCCTTCCTAACGCAACGACCTTCGCAGCCCCTGGGAGAGCCACTGACTCGTTTACAGCATTTCCATACTGTGCTTGAAATGATGCTCTACCTGGAATTTACTTTCATTGTTGAAAATAAATGGGCCAAGAAGAGCTGCATGGGAAAGAAGAATTTACAAACTTTCCAGAATGGTTGTAAGAGCATCCAATTGATCGTATTTCTGAATAGCAAGTTTTAAATAACTGGGCTTTGTTTAAAACGGAATTCACAGGCGAATTTGAGCGGAAGCTTACAGTCACGTATGCAGGTGGACTGGGGTCTCAGGTGTTTAGCACTTCTGTGTTTACTCTCCTTAAATGAAGTACCCTATTCCTGTCCAGTTAGACACACATCTTATTTTTTAAGTCACAAATTGATGGTTTTCAACTTGAACACAATGTCAGGCCATTTACAGAAGGACTTGTACTTCTCAAAATTTAGTCAATTAAATTTCTAAAATGTAAAACGTATGTGCATTGCTTTAAAAAGAGAGCCTAAATGTGAGGAAGGACAGTGAAACATTGGTTAGACTGATCTTTTTGTAGCTAATGCCAGGCAGCCCTCTTCCCTCTCCCAGACTAACACCTGGAAGGACAAAGGGAAACCCCGGAAGCACTTGCTGTGCCGGACACTGCGATGAGCACGTCTTAGAGTTACCCTCCTCCAGTGTCACTCATCACACTGAGAGCAAAGCAGGTGCAACTTGACCACCTGCGGCTTCAATTAAGTCAGTCCCCCTTATCACTAACCGACCACAGTTGCTCAGATGGGGAAACGTAAATAGAGTATCACAGGGAAGTTTCCCCAAAAGCAAGGAGCTCGACCCAGTACATTTTTACCTCGCTCAACCTCAGTTTGTGGTATGCAGTCAAACCATGAAGTGAAAATTCATACCATCTTCATGGAACATTAGAACCGCCCATGGAAAAGAACGCCATGCCGATTGGCAGATGAACAGGTTGCAGCACGCCCTCCTGACTTTGTGTGGTCATACCCAGCTCTCCACACGCCCCAAAGAGCAGGGCCGGATGGACCTCAAATGTAAACCAAGGCCTCAAACGATGCACACCTGGTGGGGGCGGGGGGCGGGGCGGGGGAAACACAGAAAAACAATCATGAAACTCACCTCCCTGCCTCAAAAGTGAACCAAGCAGCATCTCGTCCATACCGCCGCAGGGCGCTTAGCGGCCAAGAGATGAGTTTGACTCTGGGATTCTGGACGTCCCAAAGACAGATGTGCTCATATGTAATCTGCAAGGCACATTCGCCATGTACATCTAAGTTAGGAGATGGCATCAAATACACATTGAATCTCTCTGGGAGAAAAACAAAAGGTTAGTCTAAAATCCCCAGGAATAAAACATCAAAGACACTGTAGGAACACAGAGGCATTTCAACATCATTCAAGCTCACAATCTAGCTTTTGATTGAACACTCAAAAAGATAAACCTTCCTCCTAAGTTAACAGTCCCAGAAAATGATTTTTTTAAAACGCAGATCATATTAAATCCCATAATAATGATACAGTCTGCCTGTCAACACACACTAAACACTATTTAAATGAGCGAAGACCATTTTTAGAATGTTTCAATTTGCATAATAAAAAAACGCATATGCCAAGAAAAGGCTAAAGCAAGGAGACCATTAGAAACATTTTTTTCCCTGCCAAGTACATATTAATTACACCCACACTTCTGTGTTCACAACAGATGCAGGTGCGAAATAATTGTCACATGGTTTAACGATGTTAAAGTTATATCGATCAACTTGTAATTTTCATAACTAGATGAATGAAACTGTATCCCAAATTATTTAAATAAAACTCGACACTAATACCATGCATGTAATAGACCTACAGTTTGGAAAAATTCCAATGGATACATTTGAACTAGTTTTAACAGTGAGCTGTCTTCAGAAAAATACTGGAGAGAGAGAGAGCCATTTGCTTGTTGGGATGACTGTTAAAATTTAACTAAGATTATTCTAAATATAGCTCTTGGTTCATTACTGCAACCAAATTTTCATTTCTACAGGTACAATCATGATATTTCTATTAGATTTTTAGAAAACTCATTAATTTAAGAATACAGAGGCAAAAATCTTTAAGTGAAATATGAACAGAAATATTATTACTATAGCAAACACATTTTCACCTACCCATCATTATGGTAGATTGCGTACATCTGACAAAACAGTGTGGTGCTAATAACATTAAATGTAATTCTAAATTAATTACTTTATAGCAGTAAAGATATCATTAGAATTTTCCATAGGTTTCAGTTGAATTCAGTAAATAGGAGTGTCAAGACTGCGTTTGTGAAATGTATTCATGCATGTATTATTCAAGTTTTCTAAGTCGTTTCAAACTCCCTCTAACCAAATATTTGCTGGAATAAGTAAGACAGACTGTCATCGTTAATTAAAAAGTAAGAGAGACCATTACCAGTGTATTTGCGTAACAGTTCTTTTATGACTGCCTTGCTCACGAATGACAGCAGCCAGTGCTGAGCATGACCATTTCTTTCTTTTTTTTTTAAGATTTTATTTTTTTTTTTTTTAGAGAGAGGGGAAGGGAGGGAGACAGAGAGGGAGAGAAGCAGCAATGTATGGTTGCCTCTCACATGGCCCTCACTGGGGACCCGGCCCGCAACCCAGGCATGTGCCCTGATGGGGAATCGAACCAGGACCCTCTGGTTCCCAGCCCGCGCTCAATCCACTGAGCTACACCAGCCAGGGCTGAGCATGACCATTACTATTACCATTCCTTGAAGTCATGCAAATTGACAGCGCCAGTGCCTTACAAGACATAGGTGAGTTTCAGAGTCACCCCAGTACTTCTCTACCAGAGGTATTCCTACTCCCATTTGACAGAAGAGGAAACCGAGGCACAGAAAATGGGTACAGGTCAGGCAACTCCCAGGCACAGCCAACTCTGGAATTCAGTTCGTAGCACCATCAGAATGCAGCTTCACAAACACAACTTTGTGGAAGTAGGTGCTGATCGGAGCACTCTCAATTTAAAAAAAGAAATCAAAACTTGTCATGTTTTCCTCTTTCTGTGCATCTGTCTGTGAGGCACTTGGGTGCGTCCTCGAAGTCAGGGCGCTTCATGACTCAGCGACCCAGGGAAGGGGCCCGCACTTGGCTGTCTGACCTTGACACATGACCACCTCCCTGCAGCTCCACTTCCTCGTCCGCAAAGAGGCTCCTGCGAAGGAGCGCGCACTTCTAGGTCTCGGTCACTAACTCTTCCGCGAAGGTGGGTCATGGCCGATAGGGGGCGTGCGAAATAGTCCCAGGCTGCAAATGTGCCGTGAAGACATCGCTGCCAATGGGAGGGAAGGACGTTTTTTTCTAACAATTGGAGCGTGCACCCAGGGGAAGGGCCGGTCTCATTCCGCCTCTGCCGTGTTCCCAGCCGGGCCAGGTGCCCCTCCACCGGCCTGGTGGATCAACTCGATAGGCTACCGCAGAACTCGGGGATCCGATCTGCCCTGCCACGTGGCTCAGCTATTTGGAGTCAAAGAAGCGATTCTCACCTCCGAGCTCATACTATAAACCAACAATGATTTTTGCTGAAGTGTTCATGAATATTTTGGTCATTATTACATAAAATGATTTATTCCTTGAATGCTGAGCTCAAAGAGTTGGCTCAAGTGTTTCAGTAGAAAGGGGAAAAAAATCACAGACTTAGGTGGGTTTATACTTGATGAAATATTCATAAAGTTCAGATTCTATTAAAAACACTAGAAGGCTTTCAATGAAAATTTTAAGTGGAAAAGGCAAGACAAAAACCCATGACACTATAAAATCTGTGCATCCTACAGACGGGCCCAGATGTCGAGTCTGGAATGAAGCACCAGCGACTGGAACCGGAGCGAGCTCTTCAGCTCGTTTAAGCTTCAGTTTCCTTGTCTGTAAAATGGGAAAGTAGCAGCGCCTCTGCCATAGGGCTGCTGAGAAAATCACATAGTCTAATGCCTCTTCCACAGAGACAGGCACAGAGCAGGCTCCCCCTAAATTCTAGCTGATGTTATTAATGCAGACGTAGTCATAGTATGCATCGAAACCATATAAAGAAATGAAATACAATGAAATAGTAGCACTGGTTTTAGGTGAAACAAAAGGTTCTTTTTGCTTCTACATACATTTGGTTTTACAACTTGAAGCATTTTGCGTAATGAAGGCATGTCTTATTACACAGGGACAAAACAGGTTTATAAAAAAAAGAGCAAAAGAGAAAATGTTCTCTACCTACCACTCTGCTCTCTCTCAACCCCTGTAGCCAGCAAGTCGGGCTCTCCGAGGCTGATGTCATTGATCCGCGTCCCTACGCACTCCATCTGGAGTACTTTGCACCAATCATCAGCCTCGAGATCTGCAGAAACGTCCAGAAGACGAACCTGTGAGCCCAGCGCCCACTTCGAAGCTGGAAGCTGAAGCCCTCCCGGCCTCACACAAACCTGATTCGCAAGCAAAGGTCTTGGAGGTGTCGTCATTGAAATAAATCCCCACGGCGTGTTTCTTGGTGCTCTTCGGCAATCGGGCCACATTCTTCACGTTGTTGAGTTCTGTGACCTGAAAAAACGGACAACGGCAAGTTGGGTCACGCTCCCCGAACGAGGGCTTCCCATCCACACCCCGAAACTCCGGGCAGACACCGAGAGCAGGAGGAACACGGCTGGGCAGGAAAGGGTGGATTCCTTCTGTGTTATCCTTAATACACCGCCCCTTCCCACAGCTCCTGCGCTTCAAGAGGCCTGTGATGTGGCCAGGCTCGCCTTCACAGAGGCAGAGAGCTTGTTCTGGTGGTTTTATTTATTTATTTTTACCTGCCAAAGACCCTACCTTCTCCGTGGTTCTCATGTCTGTCTGCATCGCAGTGAACGGCCTTTCCAGGTGAGGAAATACCCCACTGACCCCGAGCGAAAACCCACCCAATTCATAAGTAAGTTATCTTACTGTTTGCCAGCCACAGGGGGAGTGTTGGGTCTCTCAAAAAGGCCCTCCACTCAGCGAGCGTTCTAGATCCCGACACAGAGTTGGCCTGTGAAGTGTGTGTCCGCTCTCGGACTTGCCGGCCTCCCAGGGGCTAGGCAGCCTCTGTTTTATTTAGAGGCAGAGAACTCTGCATCGGCAGTGCCTTGTTCCTATGAGTAGGGAAAGCCTGCCCATTAGACACCGTCTCCTTCCTCTCTCCCACCACTTCTGGGTTCCTTTAGCACTTTTACAAACCACGCCCCTCCCACGTGGGATATTGCTATTGGGTTTCCAAAATGACTGTCCCTCCTCCGGTTACAACTGGGTCCCCTGCTGCAGTCCAGGGGAATGAGAATTGGCTCCTGCCTGACAGAAGGTTTCTGTGGCTTCAGGGCAGAGTATTTACAAGACAGATAACTCTTCCCCACCACCGACCAGCGTCGCCTCCCCTCCAAGAGCCCCTTTGTGTTACACGAAAGAATGTGCCTGCCGTCCACCTTTGCCTTCAGTCGTGGGGGCCGTTTCTTACACCTATTGCTCTAAATTCAATAAATGCCTGGCTCCGGAGGTAGGCGAGGAGCGAAATAAATACCCTTGACGAGCAGACTAACCTCATTAGTTTGTTTCCCTGCTTTTTTTTTTTTTTACCTCCACTAGCTCTCTTTATAATATAAATGCAAATTTCTTAGCATAATAAAACATCATAAAAGTTGCTATAGACCGAATGTTTGTGCCTCCCCGCTGATCCATAGGTCAAATCCTACCCCACCCCCAGCCAAGGTGATGGTGTTAAGAGGTGGGGCCTTGGGGAGGCGCTTAGGTCATAGGGGTGGAGCCCTCCTGGATGGGACTACTGCCCCATAAAAGAGACCCAGAGAGCTCCCTGGTCCCTTCTGCCACGTGAGGACACAGCAAGAAGATGCCATCGATAAACCAGAAAGCAAGTTCTCACCAGACACTGAAGCTGGCAGAGCCTTGACCTTGGCCTTTCCAGCCTCCAGAACTGTGAGAAATAAACTTCTATTGTTTATGAGCTACTCAGTTTATGGCATTCTGTTATGGCAGCACAGATGGACTGAGACAGTGGTCCCCCACCTTTTGGCACCAGGGGCCAGTTTTTCCACGGACAGGGGCCGGGGATAGGAAAGGAGGCAGAGCTCAGGCAAGCTTCCCTTGCAGCCAGGTTCCTAACAGGCCACAAGCAGGCACTGGTCCATGGCCCTGGGGTTGGGGACCCCTGGACTAAGACACCAGAGTCCCCCCAAAGCTCGCCAAGCCAGTCTCTCCGGTGGCTCAACATGACCTGTCCTATTCTCCAACTACACCAAGTCCCTTAGAGTTTACGGGATGAAACTGTTTATACTTGATTTATGTTTGTGCTACTGCCTCACACGAGCCGCTATCATTCTGCCACAGCTACTTTCTGGTCTCTCCACTCCCGTCTTAAACCCACTGAAAACACAACATCCAGGTGGACTTCTCAAAGCGCACATCTGATTCGAGCATTTCGATGCATAAAACACTTCGACTCCGCATGGCACTCGGGGCCAAAGCCCAAATCCTCAGAATGACCATCAGGACCCTCTGTGGCCTTCCCCACAGCGGTCTCACCAGCCTTCGCTCTGTCACCTTCGCCTCATGTCCTGTGTCCCAGCCACACTGGCCTTCCTGTCGTTCGTTCCCAGAAGGGCCTGTGACTCTCCTGGCACGGAGCCTTCCCCACTCCCTCCTGCCTTTGCTCCCACTCACCTCGCAGGGCTCAGTTGGAACGTCAGTTTCTGCAGAGCCCTGAAAGACAACCCCCAGCCCCAATCTCGTGTATTCTCAGTCTGCAGGCTCTACCATCTGGTGCCATCTTTGCCCTCACACCCGCTGATGGCTATATGGGCTAGGGTTCAGTGCCCGTCTAGCCTTAGAGTGACAGTCCCACGGGCTGGGGACAGTGGGCGTTTTGCTCACCACTGTGTCTCCTGAATCTCACACACAGCTTGCTGCACAGCGGAAACGCTATCGACAGGTGTGGACTCGAACAAAAGAACACGCCCACCCACAAATGTACTTGCAGGGTGCTTCTCCCAAGTGAATGCCTCCCTCTCCTGCCTCTTTTCTCCAGCGAAATTTTCCTTCACCTTTAAGGCCCACTTCCTCTGGGAAACCTGTCCTGACCTACGTGAGAATTAATTGTTCCTTCCTTTCGGCTTCCATGTATGATGCATGAAGCCGTATTCTATTATCCGCTGTTGTGATTAATCCATTTATCTCTCCAGCTCGCAGCTAGACATGAGTCACCTATCAGTGACTTACTGATGGGCTCAATCGATGAGAAACAGACATATGAGAGCCAACATTTGCACAGCCTGCACCACACGCCACGCTCTGTGCTCAGGCTATCCTTGTACGGCATGTCTTGTTTGCTCTGCATAAACCCCTGGGAGAGAGACAGTATTATCAGTGTTTTCAAGATGTAGAAACTGAGACCGAGAAAGGTCAAAGTCAGGTGCCCAAGTTCACAGCTAAAAAATGGCAAAAGCCAGTGCTGAATGAGGCCATGTAACCCTGAATCCTACGCTGTCTGGCTGCCTGAATGAAATGCTCGTGACCGACTCGAAAAACGTCCAGCACAGAGAACCTTCAGCCCAGAAAGTCATCTCCTGCGTGAGGGCCTCTTTCTTTTCCCAGGGTGGGGCGAACATAGGGCGTGGGTGCCCCAGGCTTCAGGCTGACCCCCTTCAGAATCCCTGTATAAGAGTGGTCTACCCTCGTCTGAAACACAGCGGCTCCCAAATGTGTCATGGCCAACAGGAAGGAATCAGTCACCCGAAAGAGTCAGGAAATGTAGGGAGAACTGCATGAGTCAGAACACAATTACCCAGCCTGGAAATTGGTTTAGATAATAACAACCTGGCACCCCCCGCGCAGGGGAGGGGACCGAGTGTTCCCAGAGCTGGCAGGGTTCCGTTTCACGGGTGGAAGGGAGACCGGCTTCTAAAGCAACAGTGTCTGTCCCTAAATCAGAACTGCACCTCAGTGAGCACCTGTGTGCACATACCTGCAACCACCCCCAAACCAACGCACACTCCTCACTTGAAAACAACCTCCATCTGTGCCAGCCCATGAGCCTTCCTCAGAGTATGTGGTAAAGCGGTAATTACAAGAAGTAACATTTGCACACATTTACAAGTCACGTAACACTTCTATAAGACGCATGTATTTCCACCATCACTCCATTTGGTAAATGAGAAAACCAAGGCAGGACTTCTTTTTTTTTTTTTTAATATGCCTTTTACAAAGATATACCGTGTGCCTAAGGAACCACTCTTAAAGCAAACACAGATTTTTATGCAGTCTCAGAGTCTCATTGAATATGTATAGTATTTTAAATGGGGGCAACGTAAGTGCACTTGACCGACCAAAGTGACTATGGGCTCCCCAACACTACCTCAAAGGGATGAACCCTCAGGGCCAGCAGCACATATAATAAAAACTCTTTCAATTCACCTTCCACTTGAATTTCACGTCTTTCCTTTATGCCTCCGACCAGCCAGACATTATTTCCTGCCAAGCTCAAAACTTTTTAAGGAAACTCCCTCCTGAGCCTCTGTAGGTAGCGATTTTCATTTTCTCCCACTGTGCAGAAGCAGAGACACACCACACACTCCAGCGTACTACAACGCCTTTGTCTACAGATTCGCCAACACAATGTAAAAATTTCTTCAAGGGGTTCCAGCATCAAGGAGGGGACTACTTCAATACCGCTGTTCTAGAACCACATTCCCTCTTCAAGAATCTTCCTTGCATTCATTCATTCATTCATTCATTCATCAAATTTTTAAATTAATGGTTCATAAAAACCAACCCAGGTGACAAGCACAGGCCACAGAGTCACCCAGAGCAACTCTTGCTGGCTTGGCAGAGGCAGGACAGCAGATTTCAAGAGAAACTTGGTAAAGATCTGGTTCCCCCTTCATGCCCCAGGGGACACTTTCACACAGGACCTTGGGGTTTTCCCCGCTTCTTTGCCCATCTCACAATTGCTTTTCCTAAGAAAGACAATAAAGACAAATTGCAAGTTTCACAACCAAAGTCTAAAATGTGTCTGAGAATTACGATTTAATGGACAAAGAACTGGTTCCAAGAAAGGTCTTAGGTGGCCTCTGTTACAAACTTTCATTATGAACAGAAGGGTTCTGCTAGTTAGCTGTAAATAAAAAGTCATGTTGTTATTAAAAAGTGTATCTAGACGGAGTTTAAATATTCTAGCCGACCCTTTCCTATAACCTCCACGCGAAGACCAGAGCAGACAAAGTTAGAGACGCAAAATAAGTTCGGTCTGGTGTCTGGGCTGCTAGTTGCTGGTCACTGTGTAAAGTAAATCTGCGATCCTCAGTGTGTACTTCCCCTTCTCTTTTCCAAGGTCTATTTAAGCTCGCTGAATCCAGCGGCACCATCAAGCCAGGCCAGAAACAATCTGCACGGTTTGCTGAAAATGTCAATATTAGAAGCTTTGAAATACTTGATTTTCCCCAGAAATTGTGTGTGTACTTACCCAAACCCATGGTTAGTTTTGGGCTTAATCTGATTTTGTACACCCTGGGCCAGTTCGATCCTCAGACTAATTGAAAAGTCCTGGAACATGGTGGTTCCTAGGAAAATCCACTGATAATAAGGCCATGAACACTAAATAGGAAGTTCTGTGATGCGTGAGGTAGGTTTCTGAACAGGAAGTCGGAAGAAACTAGGTAAAGAGAAGAACTGGCAAGAAGTATTCTCTCTCTAGAACCTGGAATTAGTTGAAGTCAGACCAAAGGCAGATTCTGCCCCTCACAGCAACCTTCCTTTCCTTCTCCAGACTGAATTATTCTAATATTCACAATTGTCCATCCCCTCCTGGCCCTTGTGACTCTTTCCAGATGAGTTTGGACTGGGCCGTGCAACTGGCTTTGGCCAACAGAATGGGAGCTGATACACCGCGTCCGTGAACTGAAAAGCGTGTATAATTAGGTCAGTTCCTCCCTCCCCGAGCTTCCACCTTCCACCCCATCAGCATTCCCCTCCTTCTTCCTGGATCTCTGAATGTGCAGCCAGGTGGATCGCCACTGAATCAGACAAACCCGGCTGTGCTCAATAGACTCGCATTCCACCCAGGTCCCTCGTGTACCAAGGGCAGGAGGTAAAAATCCTGTTGCTATAATCTAATAAGATGTTGGAAGTGTTGCCACAGCAGACGTTGGCTAACACACCCTCTGTTTGATTTCCTTCTGACTGAGAGTTTTCATAGAATTTTTTTCCTCAAATCCTGCTGTGCACCAACACTGCTTCTAGAAGAGAGCAGACCAGATTTCCTAGTCAAATACATAATAACGCACCAGAACACTGGTCATCAGTTTATTTGAGCAGCTGAATCATTTTGTTTAGCTTTACTTTTTTAAAATATATTTTTAAAGATTTTATTTATTTATTTTTAGACAGAAGGGAAGGGAGGGAGAAAGAGGGGGAGAGAAACATCAGTGTGTGATTGCCTCTCACATGGCCCCCACTGGGGACCTGGCCAGCAACCCAGGCACGTGCCCTGACTGGGAATCGAACCAGTGACCTTTGGGCTCACAGGCCGGTGCTCAATCCACTGAGCCACACCAGCCAGGACTGCCTTGTTTTTAAACTTTCTGTTTGCTTTCACTTAGATACATCTCTTGTAGAAAAACCTATTTCCTGATTTTAAGAAACATATAGTTAGAGTATAATATTATCCAATCTATCTTTTAATACAAGTGTTAAATCAATTTAATTTAATTTTTAGATTGATATTTTTGAGAGTTATTTCAATCCTCTTTTATTCTAATTCCTTTATGCTTCATTTTTTTTTTAAACAAAATATTTGGGGGGAGGGTTTTCTTGCTCTGTTTATTGCTCCAGGAATTTTGAGTTCACCCTTTTCTTTTCCACAATTTTATTTCGAAGATTTTCAAACAGAAAAGCTGGAAGAATAATACCATACTACACCGTTTTACATAAGGGACTTGTGTGGATTTCGGTATCCAGGGGGTCCGGGAACGACTCTGCTGAGGGACAATGGTACAGCGTACACCAAGCACCTAGGATCGACAATTATGAACATTTCGCCGACTGCATTTGCTTCATCTTTCTAAGAATATACATATGAGTGCTTGTGTGTGTCCACACATACGTGCGTACGCACTGGTTTTGATTGAATTATTTGAAAGAAAATTGCAGGCATAGACACAAGTTTCACAAATATTTCTTATAAAGAACGGGTTTTTACATATCACCTCAATGCCATTGTTCACAGCTAAGAAAGCAGGCAAGAATTCCTTGTATTATCTAATTTCCATCCCTTATTCAAAGTTCCCTGAAAGTTCCCAAATGTCTTTTAAAGCTACGCCCATAGCCTCTGCCATCACCTAATCCAGGATCCAATGACAATGCGGACATTGCAATTCTTCTTACACCTGAGCCACTTGTAACTTAGACGAGTCCCCACATCTTGCAAACAGCACTGCCATTTTGAGAAAATGATGTCGGTAAACTGTTCCACGTTCTAGATGTTCGCTTTTCCATGGCGCCCTTAACTTTTCTACGCCCGGCACTTCTTCTGAAGTGGAAGTTACTAGGAAAGGCTTGATGAGATTCGGGTAACATTTTCATTAAGAGCCCTTCGTCAGAGAGGCCGTGGGATTCACAGTGCCTCACCTCGGAAGGCACATTGTGTCTAAGCATCCCTGTAGCAGCAAGGCTCAGTCTGATCCCTGGGAGGTAGCCGCCATTTCTCTCCATTGTAAAATAGCAATTCTTCTACTGGTTTTTCGATGACAGTCTGGTATCTTGTGAATACCCTGTTCCCCAACCATCTTTCAGGGACATGTCTTAGCATCCACGGAAGACTCTTACCTGCAAAGTATTATTCTTTTTAATCCAATTGGTTTGTCGACCTGAGCTCATACAAGTATGATTGACAGATTCAAGATAAATATAAGACACATTCACTGCTCCCACCCATACTGCTTTCTATGAAAGTAATCTGGAAACACAGATCACAGATAGTACTAGAATCACTATTATTATGCATTACTTCAAAATGTGTAGCTACAGCATTGAATCAGGTGAGCAGTTCAACTACACAGAATTCACTCTGTTTAGCTGGTATAAGTGCCCACCATACACCCCGTATGCATTCCACCATCCTCATCCTCGGTTTTAACGTGAATCTGTCCATCGGTGAGCTGTTGTAGACAACTGAGTATCTCACCCGAGAAGGAAGCCACGTCACTGTGACTTGACACAACCATCAGTCCCTACACAGGCATGTCAGCAGGGACAGCCAGGTAGCTGTTACCACCAAGCAAGTTCTAACTAGTTGGTCAGGATCGGAAGAACACCATGCCCAGGTGAATCTGGGGGTCCCTTTAGGTGATACTTCTGGAGCCTGTGGAGAAGGGTTATGGTGACTCTTAGCTTCTGAAGCTTTGGGGAGGCACCTGCGTAGCATCTTATCGGGGCCTTCCAATCCTCCCCTTTGCAATGAGGCAGCCTCCCTCCCACAGAGGCTTGAGGCAGACAGGGAAGGCGGTCCACCTCGCCCTTCCTGGACCAACGCGGGGACGACACCACTTTGCTGGTGGTGTGCTTTTGGCTGCAGCAGGTTGATCCAGTTGGACGGCCCTGCCTGAAAATCAGTCTGAACAAACCTGGGTTCACTGTTCTCAAGATACATCGCAACCATGTGTGCCCCCCACACACTCTGAGTTCCTCGGAGAGAAACGGGTTTCTCTCAATAGCAGGAAGAAATAAATCTGCACACTGACGTCTCCATATAGGTCCTGGTCATCGACTGGACAGCTCTTTGGCACTTCCAGAGTGTTCCTACGTGCCTCTCTGCAAATACAGTGACACTGTGACACTAGCAGTCATTACACTTGAAGGGACACCTCTCCCGAAATAAAGGCCATGCCCAACTTATCACTGCCTCATCTTAAAAGCCTACACAACGTCCATTTTATTTACATGGTTTCTTCGGCCCCAGGAAGCAACATTTCTCTGCATGTCCTTTTCTTTTGTCTAGAAACACTTCCTCCAGCCACCACCACGCTCGGCTGGTCACAGACTCACCCCTCACTGATACACTCCAGGCCACGCTGCATAAGATGGCCACACCCTCGTTCCACACTGCTCACCTGCTTTCCCTTCCTCCTTAGCACTGGGCAGTCACACCACGACAGACCGGATATTTACAGACGGATTTCCTTCCTGTCCCTCGCTTCCCTGAATCTCTAGGGCCCAGCATGGTGACTCACACCGCGAAGACTCTCAGTGAGCACACATTACTTGTTCTCCTGTAGTGACAAGGAGGCCACAGCACAGCGATGCCAGTCCCATGCCCAGGGATGGACAAACCCGAAACGGGGGCAGAGGCAGGATGCGACTCCGGGCAGGCAGACTCTTACTTATGTGCCAGATGTTGGGTTCTGTGCACTTCATAGCAATCACGTTATTTAGTTTTCCACATTTCTAACCACTGCTGCTTGTCCGTGCCCACGGTCCAGGCAAGGATGCTGAGGCTTCCAGCGGTTCGTTTGTTCACCCAGATGGCCACCAGGCGGGCTGGGATTCAAACACAGGTAGCCTGACTACCCTCCACTGAACCACCAAATAAACCACCAGACGCCACCAGATGCGCACACCGAAAAGGCACAGAGAGGCCGCCACTCCTGAGTCAGGCCTTGTTATTCCTCAGGGGGTCATGAAGGACCCTTGAGGGCTTATGAGACAGAGAGGCGAATTTCTAGGCAAAGGAACCACAATGGACAATCATGGAACGGCGGTTTGTGTGAAAACCACAGAGCAGGAGGGCCAGGGCTCCCGAAGGGCTGGCACCGCCGCCGGGAGTCCAGTGTGACTCGGGAAGTCCGAAGAGCATATACTGAAGGGTTTTAAGCAGACACATGAAAGGGTCACGTCTGTGTTTTAGAAAGACTCTTTCGTAGAGCAAGTGGCTCGCAACCTGGGGCAGACTTCTGCACCCCTCTTCTCTGCATGGGTAATAGTAGCAGTGTCTAGACACATGCTAGGTTGTCACAACTGGGGGTGCTACTAGAATCTACTGGATAGAGGCCAGGGATGCTGCTAACATCCTATAATGCACAGGACAGCCCCCCACAATCAAAATGTTGATAGTGTTGGGGTTGAGAGTCCCTGATCTAGTAAAAATGGAGAATGGACAGGCTGATGCATTGTAGAACTACAGAGTGACCGTCACATGGAATTGATGATAGGGGTGCCCCCTGGAGTGAAGCAGTGAACAGCAGGCTTCGCCATCCATGGTGGCCTTAACATTGGGAAGGATGAGAACCTGATCTGAGGGCAGAGATAAGGTCTAGAGGCCCGCAGACAACCAGGCAGTTGGTGGATTATGACTGTAGCTTGGGTTGGAACTGGAGGAATGGAAAGACAGAGAGAGATTTAAGAGTTACTTAATTACTATGCAGTTCCCGGTTTCTAGTTTACTGATTATCAAAAATACCAAGTCTTATGACTCCATCAAAGAAAAAATATTCAACATTCTCCGAAATTTCTGATAAATCTTTAAGTATGCCATCCAATTAGGAACTCCCAAATAAGGACCGTCAAATTATTTTGGCTGTTTAAGGCCATCCTCCAGATGTCTTATTCATCATAAGTGATAATATTAATTGACATAAATGTTTAACAGCCAGTGATTAACAAAGCAGCCATACTTTAAAACTTTAATTTGCTATCGATATAGTTCTGCATTAACAACTCGGAAAACAATTACAAATTACACAATTCAATTTTCCAAATGGATTATTTTGTAACTAGATAGAGAGACTGTTAAATCTCCTCTGGTGTTTCGAGAGAAGATGAAGACAATCGAATTTTTAAAAAATAGATTCCCTTGAGTAACTGGTACATCCCTGTCAGAATTATGCAATTAGTAGGCATTGTGTGGGAATTTTAAGTATGTTTCTGGTGTGCTGCAGAATCAAAAGCCATTTAAGGAAACCAGGATTGGATTTCCAATTTTTCTCCTTCTTTTGCTTATAGTAATGTACAGATGATGATTTATTTATATTTACAGAGTGAAAATGAGACCGCTACCTAAAAAGGCAATTTGCTGTCTCGCTTTTTTGTAGGCTGTATCCTAATTATTTTCCCCTTATGGGACTGAATGAATTAAGTGAGCAATTCGCTTTGTATATGCAAATTGCAAAGCTCTGCAGAAGCTTCCAATTGCTTTATTCTTTTTTTTAAAATAAAGCCATTACCCTGCTGAAAATGAAGAGGTATAAGCCCCTTTAACTTTTGTAGGTTGCCTTTGAAAATAAAAGTGATATGAAAGCAATCCATTTGGGGATCCATAATGTTTCCTCAAGTAATAAAATAAATAATCAATTACACTATTCTTACTATTATTGTTTTTGTTGCAACACTTGTTTTTATATTATTATGTGCTGAAATTTCAGAGTACTCTCAAATGCCCCAATAAACATTTCTGTTAAAAATTTCCAGAAGATTTCTCACATTGTGTTCCAAACCTATAAACTTTTCCACATTGTCTTTCCTAAGAAGAGTATATGCCTGGTTTTAAGACACAGTGCCAGCAAGCAGGGACAGGCAAACGAAAAGAGACATGCTCAGGTCTAATCGCCAGTTGTCACCACAAAACATTCCTCTCCACGAGTCTCCCCTCAGGACCCCGAACACAGCAGCTAAGCAAACATTTTATAAAGAATTTCTTGAGAAAGAACCGGTCTAGACAGTGACATCTCCACCCCCAGAGAGATGGTCCATTCTTTCCCAAAATATCCACATGCCCTTGGTCACTTAAAATAAACTGGACTAGTGCCTGTCTGAGTCATAAATCTGAACTGTCTCCCTGAAAAGTGGGTCTTTATTTGTCCATGTGAAATAACTTAAATAATCCATTCATTGTGTCTTCCTTAAAAATAAAAAGCCACATACAC